>VZTB01010301.1:816450-847792 GCA_013397245.1 Thryothorus ludovicianus | reverse complement strand
GGCCCCGGGCGGGGGCACAGGGGGCAGCGGGCACGGGGCAACCGGGGGTGACGGGACCCGGCGGGACACGGGTGCGGTGGGGGAGCTTGGGGGAGAGCAACTTCCTCAAACCCCCCCCCTCCGCTCCCCGGTCTGCCGGCGGCCGCTTACCTCGCGAGGGTGTCAGCGACGTGCCGGCGCTGGCGGAGGCGGCGAGCCCGAGGCTCGAACCCGCCCACAGCCGGGCACCGCCGCGGCACCGCCCCGTCCCGCCCGCCGCCGGCCCAGCCTCTCCCGGCGGGGACCGGGCATCTTCCGGCGGGAGTCGGAACGGCGAGGGCGGGAAGCGGCGTGGCTCGCGCTTGCGCAGCCGCCTGCATGAGGGCGTCTGCCATACGGGAAGGATCAGTAAGGAATCCGGGGACGGTTCTCATTAAAACACGCATCTAAGGGCTGGAGGCTGTTTGCGAGAGCGTGTGTTGACAGGATAAGGGGAATGGCTTCAAACTGAGAGGGTAGGTTTAGGTTAAGTATTAGGAAGAAATTCTTTAGTGCGAGGGGATGAGGCTCTGGAACAGGTTGTTCAGAGGAGTTATGGATGCTTCATGCCTGGAAGCGTTCAAGGCCAGGCTGGATGGAGCTCTGAGCAACCTGGTCTAGTGGAAGGTGTCCCTGCCCACGGCAAAGAGGTTGGAACGAGATGATCTTTAATCTTCCCTTCTGGCAGCAGTGTCCCGGTGAATCAGCCGGGTGCCCAGGTGGGTTGTCCGAGCCTCGTCCTTTGCCAAAAATACGGGGGAATATCGGCACCACGTGGGGACGAAGTGACTGCGTTGGGGCCCACGCTGTGTCAGAGGCTGACAGGCTGGCAGCTACAGTGAAATGAAAAGAGTCAGCTGAAGAGTCGACTGAGAGGGGACCTCAGCAATGTCTATAAATATCCAGAGGGAAGGTGTCGAGAGAATGGAACCAGGCTCTCCTCAGTTCTAAGCAATAGGACAGGAGGCAACGGGTAGAAACTGATGCACAGGTAGCTCCACATGAACACGAGGAAGAACTTTACAGTGTGGGTGACTGTGCCTTGGACAGATTGCCCAGAGTGGAGTCTCCCTCACTGGAGATATTCAAGAACCATCTGGGCACAATTCTGTGCCATGTGCTCTAGGATAACCCTGCTTGGGCAGGGAGGTTGGACCACATGACCCACTGTGGTCCTTTCCAACCTGACTGACTGTATTTCTGGGATTCTGAGTCTCACCAAGTTCCTGGTGGTATTACAGCAGATGTGCTTACAGCAGCATTTCCTTAGTATTTGCAGGCCCCTTCTCACAATTATGTTTGCAGGCACCTTTGCAGTAGGTTACTCAGCTGCTGCTCAGGTGTGCAGACAGCTGCCAGCCCCCTTGGTACAGGTGCATCACAGTGTCAGCGCATGTCACTCAGGTGCAAAGTAGGATGGATGCTTGTCTGTGTCTGGAAGATTAAAGAGAGTTCCTGGATGTGTCTTGGTCCTGCACTGTGTCCACTCCTCTTTCCAGAGCACTGAGTTCACTCAGCTGCCTTTTTGAGTGCCTTTGTCCAACTTGTTTTGCTTTCTGTGTATTCTACAGTGTTTCACAACTCACTCTATGGAATAACCACCTATTTGTGATTTTTGCCGTGGTCTGGGATATTTCAGTCCTTGCTATACTTGTAAAGTGTTTATACCTCACCTAACCTTACATCATGGCTTCTTTGCCTCAGGATATTTGTGTCTGAGCCTGTTGTCTATATTGGTAAGTAAGAGAAATTTTGAAGAAAAAGCTGAAGATCTGACATCCCACACCACTGATGTGGCAGACCAGAACAGTTTTGTCACTATGGATGCAGTGACAGCTCGAGTTGGAATATATTGAGTGTGTTCTGGGGATGTAACTGTGGGCTTGGTTTCCTTCAAAAGGAATCCATTATGCACACTACCAAGACTGGGTGGTAAGTGGGAGCCATCAGAGGATTCGCTTCAAAACTGAGCTTCTGATCACTTTTGAAGCTAGAATACTGATGCAGAGGTACCTCATGCATACCTAGTGTGCTCCATCCATATTACTTTCCTAGGGGTAACCTGAAGTAGGTCCTACCTGAAACGCACAGAAGTGTATCAAGATCTCGACATTTGGTATCTTTGCTTGGCATACCCACTCCTATCAGGATGTTCTACTTGCCAGTATAGACACAGCCTCAGTTTATATGACTGTGAATTCACCTAGTGATGTGTATACACCTCTGGAGAACAGCGTGAGGAACCTCAGCCAATAGCCATGTAAGGTTTAGAAGAAAAGGTAGTATGTGACGGGGTTTCTCCTAGAGATTTCTGATCTCCTTTACAATTTCTGGTTATAGTTCACTAATCTGAAGGAGACCACAGAAGTATTTTAGTATTTGGTTTCGTACATATTGATTTGTTAATGCTTGAAGTATTTAAAAAGGGGTTAATTTTGTTTGCATAATAAACTTTCTACATCTGTTTTATAATCTTCAAAACATTTTTAGTGTTTTATTGTTATCACATTTATGGGATTAATTGCTGGAAATTGCTGTCAATTTTCTGGCTAGCAAACATTTGTTTGTATAAATATCAAATTTACCTGGAGATACTCTGTTTTGCCTGTAAAGTTTCCTGTGTCTTTGTTAACTGGAACAAGGAGTTGCCTTCCTTGATAAGTCCTCTTTCTGGACACACTTCATTGAAGCACAGTTTGTACTGGATAAATGGGAATTTTCAGCAGCTGTAGTTTTTTTAAAAAGCTGATAGGAGGAGATGTTATTTATAACTCCCTGTAGCAGCTCCTCTTTAATGCATGATAATCTGCTGTGACTTTACAATGAATGCAGCAATGTGGTCTCCTGTTCTCCTTCAGAGTATTTTCCAGATGAAGGATATTTTAATAACTAGGCTGCATGTAAATCTCCTGAAGGATGATAAAAGTATTTCTTTATGTTATCATCTTTATAAATTTAAAACTATATTTTCCCATGTCTCTTTCTTAGGAACATGAAGCAAGTAAACCTAGATTTTCCTACATCCTTCCATGAAATAGTAATTTGCGGTACAGCGGGGAAATAGTAAAGTAGCAGGCATTCTAATAAAACATTAAATTCCAAAATTTGGAAAAACTTAGTTCACGGGATAGAATATCAGGGATTTTCCAGTTTTCCACAGAAGGTGGCAGCATTCTGAAGCACTGATGTCAGTGCGAACTTGATAGTAAATGTCGTTGTTGAAAGAGCACAAACTTTACAGAAATTTACTCTCCTTGGAAGTTGTGAATATAAACCGGAGTGCTTGGGCATGAACTCTTCTTGAACTGGGGAACCTGGGGAGGGAGGAGAAACTGCATTCACATAGGTGGAGTATATGAGTAGGACAGATTTAATCTCAAAATGATTCTTTGTTAATTTAGCCATATTTATTTGCCACTGCAGTAGTACTGCTGGAGTGCCTCTTGTCTGCAGATAAGTGAGAAATTACTTACTTCTAGGTTATGCCTTTTTTCACGGAATAACTCAGCTGATGATGGATCACTCCATTAATTGCAGAGAATGTCCTGTTGGGCTACAGCTTTGGGAGATGACTGTCACCAGAGAGGGGAAGCTTTTCCTATTGATTTTTCCACTTCCTTTGCCCAGTCCCAGCAGTGTTTTCCAGATCCTTACCATGCCAGCCTCCATCTAGCACCTGAAGGACCCCCATAGGCAAACAACTTTAACCTCCTGAGCTAGCAAAGAAAAGCAGTGGAAAAACGGAGTCATATTCTACCGCGTAAGAAAGGCTGAGGACCGCATGACTGGAATCAGGATAAGAAAAGACAGGGGAGGAGGAAGCGCAAGCCTTTCCCTTTTGGCATGAGGGAGCTGTTAACATTGACAGCTGCTTGTGAAAGCGCAGCCTTAGGGCGGGCTGCACAGTGACTGGATTGAGCTCTTGATCCCAAACTCAGTCCCAGCTGTTCTGCCAGCATGAAGATCTTACAGCCCCTTTTGACATGCAAACACACTCCCAGACATCTCACCTGAGCGAGGAAGTGGTGACAGACAAGCAAAAGGCAGGAGCTGCTTAACCTTTCACCGGTAATTAACCTTGCAAGCACCGCTTGCGCCTCAGAATGCCTGACAGGTGAGGTAAGGCCACACGGGAAGCTCATTTAAACCAGTGCCTTTCTAATCACTGCATCCAGAAAATTGAAGGAACTGGAGGAGTAGCTGAGACAGCACAGGGCTCCGATTTTCCTCCCTTCAGCAGATTGAAAAAGTTCTGCTATTCTAAGAAGAAAGGAGAAGCTGATTTTTGCATCTCCAGTAGAAGGAATGAAACAAGAAAATTGGATCCTTCAGAAGAAGAGATGCTTGTCAATGAAGAACCCCTGTCTGCTTGGCAGATTTCCCCTTTTCTTCAGTTGGAATGAAAAATAACAATCCAAACCAAAAAAGTGGCTGAGATACTCTACAGCAGATTGGCTGCAGCAGGAGTTACCTGGGGGACCCAGCATACGTGCTGGAGGTCAGTGGCAAGTCCCCAGGGTGAGTGTCTTGGGCGTTTTTATACCTTGTTTTTATACCTTCCTCTTTCTTATTCATTGCCGTGAGCATTCCAAGGCTCTTTCTGAGCAGCTGGCATGCTGGGATGAGAACCCGGTAAGTGGCACAGGTTGAAGTGTGCGCCCATGTGTTACAGCAACTCGATGACTCAGGGAACAAATGTTTCTTTTTTTTTTTCCTCAGGGTGATGATGCATTGAGCTGAAGCGACCGGGGGGGAGAAGCCGAATGCAGGACAAAAAGTCTTCTTCCTAGCAGGTGTGAGTCACTGGCATGAGCCAGGTAACTGCAGCAGTTGTAGGTGAAAGAGGCAGTTCCCCTCTGAAATTCCTGTGCAGATGGCACAAGGACTGGAGAATGCCCTGACTGCCTGGAGTTGAAGAGCTTTACAGGGCAATTAGCTGAAAAAGCAGGGAGCCAGGTTCGAAATGGGGGGAGGTAGAGTTTGAATAGATTGTTTTGTTTTGGTGTTTTTCTTTTTGCTGGGAGGCAGGGAAAAAAATTGGGCTGGGACTTGTCTACTTTGTATGCTGAATATGAGTTGGTTTGTTTTGGTTTGGTTTTTTTCAGGGGAAGAGGGGAACAGGAATAAAAAGGACTACAGATAGCTACAGGACTACAGATAGGAGGGAAGGGTGGTACAGTTGCCTTACAGAGATTTGGGTCTGGAACAGAGAATGTGAGTGGTACACAGGGGTCCAGACCATTCCAGAAAAACGGGAGGAGGCTATTGTCTGAAACATTTGGAAAATGCTGAGATAAAGCTGCTCCATTCTGTTGATTTGAAGAGCTCAAACAGTTGACTATTAGATCTCAGCTAGAAATTGCAACTTGCAGCATGGAGAAGGTAAGGAGAAGCTTCCTGAACCACATCAGGGGAGTAATTCTTGAATGTGGAGCCCCTTTCCAATCTCTGTAATGGTGAGTCTAGGCCTTGGAGTGACTGTAGTCTGCAACACTCAGCATGTTGTTCTCTGAAGTGTGACACTCAGTGCCACATTGACAGGACCATGTTGACATGCCTAGAGTCACTGCTGCTTTATTGGCATTTTCTTGACACCAGCTCCTGTAGAGTTGTAGACTGTCATCCACAGCCCTTTCTGCTAAGTATTTTAAATGGTACTGTTACGTGTCTTGGTTTCTAAAAAGAGTATTAATTCTTCTGTTCAGTGTGAAATATATATCATGGATTAGTTTCTCTGTATTCAAAGAACCATATTTGCCTATTGGAAATTTTCAGGGTTTTTAAGTTTTCTTTTTTCTTTTTGCCAGGAGTAGGCATAATAAATTACACCTTAAAGTCTTGGTGTTTATGACCTGGTGCTAAGACAGCTGAGGCCAGAAATGGCTCTTGGGTGACTGAAGGCCTCATGGAGAAAAAGAACTGTACTATGCATTGACTCCAAGGGAAAAATGAGAAGAGGTGGATATTCTGGAGTATGTATGTGATATGTCCTGTCTTGGTTGGGAGGGTTGAACTAGATAACCTCTAGAGGACTCCACCACCTTCAGCTACTTGGGATTCTGAACTAGGTTTTTTTTTTAAGAGGTAGGTGTCTGCAGCCCTTGTGGCTTGGAATTTCCTATTTGTTCTACCTTATCCTTCTGGTAATGAGTACATTGAGAACTAACAAATTTCTCCCACCTTCAGCACTATATAGCCCTGTTGATGCCTGGATACTCAGATCACATGAAAAGCCAAATAAATACCCTGTGAATTCACACTGTTTTAAATAGAAGGCACATTGTGGACTTTGGCTCATTTATAAAACTGTGTATGAGGTACAAAGTTGTTACACAGCAAAAATGTTTACAGCACTTGTTTCTAGCTTGTGTGTACCCTGTAAGATGTGAGGTGTCCGCATTTTTTGTTTCAGAAAATCTGACTGGGAAAGCTTGAAGATACCCATATTAAAATTTGGTTGGTACCACCTTGCACACTGTGCTTTTTCCCTGATGGGGTATAAGGACACTTGGGAAGGGAGGGGGAACACCAGCTTTACAGATTTTTGCTTGATGTAGCTCTAAAGATAAATGTCTCCCAGAGACCTGTATAGGGATCAGACCTAATTAGGACAAAGCAGAGACACAGAAATTCTTACATTAATCATATTACTTTTATTTAAATGATAAGGTGTGATTTAATGTAAATGGTTTTATTTTTATTAATACTCGATGCTGAATTTTAAATAGTACCTAAACAATTTTACAAATATAACACTAAATACACTGTTTATTGCTCATTGTTTTTGCATGAACATAAAATCTGGAAATGAATGCAAGAATAAATAAGGCACCCTACTAATATGCTATTTTTCTGTATTGCAGTTGCATGCACAAAACTTCATTTTACTTTTGCAAGTCACTTTTCTCATTTTTCTTGTTAGAGAAAAAATAAGAGTTTGTTATTTGGGCAAGTGCCTGTTTGAAAAGTCAAAACTTGAAAACACTTTTTAATTTTTTTAATTCAACCGTCTACCTTACAAAACAGCTCTATCATGTCCCAATTTCATTTTCTAAAGACAAAAAGTATTTTTGTTCTTCCTTTGCTGTTACTAGGAAACATGCCTTGCAAGAGGAGTGTTCACGTACTGCTTGAGACAAAAAACCTGACTTGCTTTTTTTAGCTGCGTTTTCTTCTTGTACTGACCTCGCTCAAAAGATAAAAATAAAAATGCAGAGGCATCTTTCCTGAATTCTTGTATGTGGCTGGGCCCAAATCAGTGATCAGCAAAAGATGGGAGTTCCACAGATGCTGCTTAAAGGCCTGTTTTAAGTTTCAGCATGGCCTAAATTAGGGCATCCCAACAGTTTCAAATGATATTCTGTCCAAGTGTCCTTTCTCCTCAGACCCATGCTGCCTGTCACTGTCAGGGCTCAGGGGAACAGCCATGCCTTGGCCACCCTCACACCTCGTAAGCCCCTAGGGCAGGAGTCAGTTTGCAGTGGCTTCAGTGATTTGACAGCCTACTGCCAAAACGGTGACAAATGATCAAATAAACAGACCAGAGGCACGACTCTAACCTCCATCCCAGCTTTCTTTAAACAGTTTGTTCCATTCTTTTCAAATTATATGAAACAATAGCAGAGACAAAAGGTTTGAATTTGTTTTTCTTTTTTTAATTTAAAGCAGATTATATAATAATTTTCTGATGCTCTAATATTTATTCTTTAAAACTGAAATGTTCTTGCAGGTAATATAAACACAGCAGGTTCAATCACCAAGTTTACCAGTTATATGAAGTATATGTTACTTCCTTACGTGACAACACCCAGCTTTACATAAACTCTGAAATGCAAAATGTCTTTTAATTACATAAGTTATTACAGTACTGTTTTAAAGGAATCTTTTGGTTATATGTAAACACTATAAATTAGCTCTTTAAAAAATAACCATGTAAGACAAGTATGGCATTGACATAGTTTAAAAAACAATAAACAGCCCTAAATCTGAATACTCGCAGGGCAGAACAGCAAAAGCAGGTACCAGTCTAATTCAACTGTGGAATAACATGCTGAAATTTTTACTTACTTGAAGAATCAGTACTTTTATTTGATCCCTCCTTTTGTTTTCCTATTTTAAGATTTTCATCATCAGTGCTCTAAAGAATGGGCCAACTGGTAGAATATGTGACAGGATAATATAAGCTATTTTGAGTGTCGCCATTCTAATAGTAAAAGCCATCTAAATAAAGTCTCCTAAATACATACTGGTTTAAATTAAAATCCTGAGGAATTATAATCTCTCTACTTGATAGTTTTGGTTAAGTGCAATTTGATGTATGCAGAACACTGTTTTCATTTAAGGTCATTCTTAGTAAGGCATATTAAAAATAAATATAAAAGTGACAACATAATATTTAGTTTCTTGCTACAAAATCTTAGGCAAAAATATTTTTGCATGTAGTAATATACTTTATCCATTTGCTGGCTTAAAGGAGTTAAAATTTGTGCACTAAGCTTAACTGCCCTTGTCAGAATGTGCCACTGTGCTATAATAGTGGTCCAAAGCTACATGCTAAAGATTTTATTTCC
Organism: Thryothorus ludovicianus; assembly: GCA_013397245.1. Classification (NCBI taxonomy): domain Eukaryota; kingdom Metazoa; phylum Chordata; class Aves; order Passeriformes; family Certhiidae; genus Thryothorus; species Thryothorus ludovicianus. The sequence continues at coordinate 839,204 of VZTB01010301.1, read as the reverse complement.
ATGCTCAAACACAGCTTGCACAAACTGCTTGAAGACTCTGTCCATGTAAGTGCACTTCCTTGGCCATATTCCTTCCAGAAAACCGATATGGCCTCCGCACGAAGTCAGAACCAACGCAACGTTTGCATTTTGTTTGGCAGTTTCTACTGGTATAGCTAAAAGGGGGGGAAAAATGTTTTAAGTCCTTAACCTTCTATGAAATAACAGCCATTGAATAATTTCTCTTAAACATTTCTCATATTCTGTATGAATAAATAGGCACAACACTAATATATGCTTAAATGTCTTACAGGGTTTGGATTCACCTTAGCTGTGTGATTTTTTTTTTTCCTGGCTGCTGTAAAAAATTTCAGCTTCATCTTCTTTCACTCACACTGATGGAACAGCACCCATGTTAATGCATACTTAAGATTTGCTATAAATAGTGTAAGTAAAAGGACAATCAGCCCTCTAAATTTTTAACTGTTACTGCAGTATTCAACTTTAGAAAAGCTGAGGAACTAGGACCTCAATTGCAATTGTATGAGACTCCAAGCACACAACCTTTAATGTCAGGGTAAGATTTTAGCTGTCAGCTAATATGAAAGATTGTCATTATATCTGATCTGCCATATGGTTACACCTGCATGTTTGCATACACCATGCAAACACACTGGGGGATGGTTCTTGCCCTGAGGAGCCCATAATCTAAGACACAAGGTAAACAGAAAAAGAGGAAGGGGCAAACAACTGTACAAGGACACAGAAAGCTGCTCCGTGCCACCCAGGAGATTAGTGGTTCTCTATTGAATAGTGACTGAAATTACTTTAGAATGTAGATTATTAGACTGGATGGTACAAGGATTTTTCTTTTGCTGGGTTAGTTTTCCTGATCTGATTAGCACCCTAATCCAGTTCCCCATGTTAATGCCAACATCTGAATAACAGCTCCCACAGTCAGATGGAGCTTTCAGTGAGGTGGCCATTTCAGCAATGGCCTACAATTAGCTTAGAGTCATCAGTGAATGACACCTGAGATATGCACTGATCTGGAAATGTGTAGGAGGGAGGCTTCAGTGCCTCCTATTTTGACTCTGCATAGATATGTGGCTTAATCAACTTCACCACCTGGCAGTTCCCTTTGTGAAGGAAAATAGAGGTCAGTTAGCACAGTTAGACTGACACCAGAGAAAGCATAAGATTTTATAAAGGGTATTTGGTATGATGGGATGACCCTGTTACCATTTGAACTGGATGACACAGTAATGGAGCTTTATATCAAGGCTGCAATCACCACAGATCCATAAAAATTAAGTTATTTAATTCCTGTGGAGTTTTAGGTATGCTAAGTAGACATCTGAAGGAATAGAAATGTGAGTACATTTCAGTAAAGAATGCCTTTCAGAGTTCCAGTTTTCAAGTAAAAAACTTTATGAAACAGAAAAAAAAAATATACAGATTTTTGATTATTCAGTATTGACAGAAAAAGCAACAGCAAAAGAAAAATGCTTTGTCCAAAGAAAGGAGTAGCAGCACTTTCACTGTGTTGTCTAAGAAAGGTTATGACAAGAAAATAAAGCTGATTTTTAAGTCATATACTGCTCAACTAAAAATGCCTTGTCACTACAACACTAAGCAGCAAGCTCTTCACAGGATTTCTATTACCTTCTCATTTATTTTAAAATATTTTTGAATCAGATTCAATTTTGGGGGTGTTCAGTTGTTCACATCCCTTTCTGACTGCACTTCCTCCAGAGACACCTTCCACTCATTCCTGTTTCTAGGAGTCTGTTCCTTTACCCGTTTGTACACTTGCTATCTCAAAGGTCATTATTGTTGAATAGTCACTATCTTTGCATCTTACTACCTTCTTCATAGATGTGCTCCTTACTTTCATTTGGATGCTGGCAAACTCGTAGCTGTGTGCTTGAGATGCCAGTGTGCCTTCATTTTCAGCAACTGGAGTAAGAGCACAGAGTAGCCCCTCTGCTCAGCCAAAAAAGGACTCCCAGGCAGGGTAAGTCACAGGAGAACTCGAGTGCAATGACTGTGGCGAGCAGCTGTGCAACTTAAAATAGATCAGGGCAGAAGCACTGGACCTGTGGAGCCAGGGGAGCAGTCTGTGCCTCAGCGGTCCCTACCAGCAGCCCCTGGAACAACACGCTCTGCTCCACTCCAGGGCCTCAGCACGGATGCAAAACCACCTGCCTGCAGGGCTGGGTCAGTGTCTGTAGTGAAGGTGTGTTACAAGCTCCCTGCCTGTAACGTGAGGTACCTGACCATGCCCTGGGGGAGCACAGACTGAGCTCCAGAGAGCCAAATATGTGAGGTTCTTTGCTCACTCAGTGCTACCCATTTCTCCCACTCTTTCCCTCCTTTCAAAATGGCAGGCATCTAATTAGTTTGTAGATTCTGGCATTTACTAAGTGATTCTGATTCTTTACTAGGAGGAAGAAAGCACACTTCTTACTGTTTCTACAAGAAGTCTTTGGCTTTTCCTTTGTTCAGTTGGGAAACTGAAAACACTCTATGCACGATCTGGGCCTTTCAAAGCAGTATTGAGGCCACACTAAAAAGTCAATGAAGTAAAAGCCTAGACTGGGGCATAGCACATGCTGAGAACATGAGATGCAGAAAACAATGTGTTATTTCTTGCAATCCAACACATGCATCATTTTCAGACTCAGCACGTGCTTGTCTGGAGTTCTGCCTGAGTTAATCTGCTCAGCAATCTCTGATCTGCCTCTCTTGGATTCTGTGAAGGAACACATTGCCATGTACAAAGAGAGTGGCTGCGATTCATGCCAGCTTCTGCCAACTGCATAGGAATTTGCCCACTTATCTGCACCAAGCCATCTGCTCTTCTTCCCTCCAGTAGCCTGTGGTCCATGTTAAACAGAATCCCAAGAGAGAAATGGGGATCAGACACAAGCCCCATGCCCGCTTCAGGCAATGAATCACACTTTCCACACCCATTCTGCAGCTGTCTGCCTGGTCACTGAGGGGACTAACAGGCTTCTGTACAAGGGTGTGGGTAGGAATATGTGAGGAGAGACAGATTTGACCTCCAAGTATCAGAGAGAGGCATGAGAACTCCATCAGTCCTAACGGATTCAGGATCAGCTGGCCTGAACATACCTCTTCACTAGCTAAAACATGCAAAAACACGACACTCATTCTATTTGGCAGGCTAGTGTCAGTGTGTAGGGAGAATGTCCCTCCCTGATATGCTGAGGGATTAAAAGGGAGATCATAATAAATGTCTCCTCTACTGTGCCAGTCCAGCTGGGGAAGCTCTTACAGGCCAATCTTACCATGACTTCTGCATGCCTATAATTCAGAGGTTGCCAGTGTAATCATAGCTCCCAAATCAGTTTGCTGGTGGTCATTCATTCCCAAACTGGTTGGCAATACTGTAGTGGGTGCCATGTGCTGCCTGTCTCCACACAGCTGCCGTGGCTCTTTCCTAGAAGCCTACCAGTCCTGCACTAGGATACCGATTATTTCCCATGCCTGGTAAGGTGCAAGCCACATGCAGGTCTTTAGAAATGTCATCTTCCCCATCCTGAAATTCCCTCTATTTGTCCATGTAACTCCTCCCTAGCAGAGTTTCTTGCTCTGGAGGTTCTCAGAAGAGAACTGAGTATATTGTGTTGTTCCTCAGTGCCAAAATGCAAATGACACTTGGCAGTGGTGTGGTACTTTTCTCAAGGCTTTTCCTAGGGACTGTTAGCCATCCAATAAACAAAACCACAAAGCAACAAGTAAATTTTGGAAGGTAGAGGGCAGATGAATGGAGCACTGGATGTATGCATTCTAGGAGATAGGACAGCATGCCAAAAGATACCACTGTTCATTTTTGTCCACATGTAACCTTGTATTTAAATTTCTTTTGGCCAAAATCTGTACTGCTCTTTGATCCAGCAAGCACAGACCTGTGATTTGTGATCACAAAAACCACAATGTAAATACTTGTATGCAGAATTACTTAATTCAAAACCAGTTTGTTCTACATTCTTTGCCAAAAAGAAGATATTATTTTCTTAAAGAACAAAAGAAAAAACATATAAGTCACTGGTGTCAGAAATTCTTTTTTTTTTTTTTTTTTTCTCGATTTTTCTTTATTTCTTAAACTTTTAACCTAATTGTTATCTGTCTGGCCATTCCTTGGCCATTTGGTCTCTCCTGACAACTCCATTCAACTGTGCTCTTTTACATAACAGGATATAAAGTAACTAAGAGCATTTACTCCAAGTTTGGATTCAGGAGGACACAAAAGCTTGAGAGAGTTCAATAAAATATATATAACTGAGCTTCAGACATGCACTTATTTGTCACAGTGGATCAGGAGGGAGCTGGCATGGTACCTAGCTCCAAGGGCAGGCTTCCAGCTTGGGCACAATACTCATCAGCAGCAATTGGCTAAGCATTAATATAGTGAAATTTAAGTCAGATGCCACTGCTAAAAGTCTCTTCAGAGAAAAATGCCACTTCAGATGGAAAGTTAAATGTGACAGTGATAATGAATGCTATCACTCCATCTTCCTGATTTATTTTTCACATTTACAAAATACAAGGGCTTGACTTGGCTTTATCACATTATTTCCTGAAGCAGTGGCTTGTTTAAATTAGTTATAGTGAGAGAAGTGTCATGCAATGAAGAAAGCATTTGTTTTCATTAGTCATTATTATGCAATATGAGAATTGCATTCCAGAACTAAACTACAGATATATCAGCTGCCAAGCTCGGTGAACTTTAAACAGTAACATTAAGGAAGGACTGCAAATTGATTGCTTCTTCATAATACTGGATCAAGATCAACTGGCACATTTTCACAATATATTTAAAAATAACTGCTGGGAAGTACAAAGCGTACCTAAAGGCACATGAGAAGAAATGATCAGGTAGTAACAAGCAACTAAGGCAGCATCTGGACTTTTTAAGGGAAGTGTCTCTTTAGGTCCACATTATATAGTGACAAAGCAGACTTGGTTTTGTATCACTCAAGCTCTGTCACTGGAACATAGATGTGCCTGGCTTTATGGAAACTATTTAAACACAAAGGAATTCTGGCACAGCTTTCTCCCTGATGAGTTTTCTAGGCCTCTTTCCCAGCTCTTGGAAGCTACAGCAATCCACAACAGAACTGGAAGGTAGCTTAAAAGCTGCTAGGTATTACTGGGAGAGATGAGGCATGAAATAACCAGTCCCTAAAGTCAATAAGAGACTGGGGTTTGGATGAGTATGAATTCTGTGGTTCTGAATCCATTATACAGTTATGAGTGGGAACTGCCTTTGGTTGCCATAGGCTTCTATGTGTCCACACACAGAAGTTTTTAAGTCAGGAAAAAAAAAAGCAATTTGCCAGAATAAAGTCACCTCCAAGAGTAACACCAGCCCTTTATGTTTGCTAACATAAAACAGCTCACAGAAGATGTCAAGATGAATGAACTCCAGTAACAAATGGCAGCAGACATAAATCCTAGGCTGCTAATTGGAATGCTCTGTGTCTCCTGCCAGCCCAACAATTCCCACTGAGGGTGCACAGCACAAACCAAAAAGGACCCAAGGACAGATAGACAGATACAACAGAGTTGTGCTATTAGCTGGAAATCAACATCGTCCTGGTGGCCCTTTCTGAGTACACTTGTCTCCACAAGTTACAAGGGTTTGCAGCTAACAGCATTAACTCTGAGAACAAGGAATATAATAACCACCCAAATATCTTCATGGAGAAAGGCCGGTTACGGTCAGAGTTTTAAGGGAAGATGGACAGTCATTACAACAGACTCTTAGCACTTCTTGTTTCAGAAGTACTGGTGTTCTACCTCACCCCCTCTACACTTAAAAGACTTCTAAGGCACCCTCACAATAGTTTAGATACCTAATTTTACACAAACAACCATCCCACTGTTCACCAAGACTTGTGTTACTTTTACAAAACAGCTTCAAGGATTGAGAGATCTACTACAGGTGTCCTCTAGGGGACTCAATCTTTGAGTACTCAAACTACACATCACAGAACTGCTGAGGCTTTAAGAGACCTCAAGACCATCTAGTCCAACCCTCCGCTCAAGTAGGGTTACCAACAGCAGTTTTCCAGGGCTGTGTCCAGTAAGGTTGTGAGTATCTCGATAGATGGAGACCACACAAACTATGCTAGCATTTGACCACTCTCACAGTAAAAAAAAAAAAAGTGTTTTCTTGTGTTCAGACTGAATATCATAGGGTCAGATCAACAGCTGGCTCTTGAGAGCTGGAGGTAAAAAGAGGATAGAGTATCTGCACTAGCTTTCATCTAGGTAACAAATGTCCCAGTCCCAATCATAATGGTCTGGGAAAAGTTAGCAAATCTTTCAGGGAGAGGCACACTGACTGGTTTACTGCTGTTGTCACTAGGCTATCTAGGTAGACCCTACCAAAATTATTAACTTTAGACAGAAACCGCAAACTAAGATAGTGCTAAACAAAGAGGTGAAGCCATTGTTCCCTCTCTCAAATACTCTGTAAAAGAAATATTGCACAGCACATGACTTCCCTACAGTACTATGGGGAAAGTCATCTCCAGGGTCCTAAGACTCATAAAAATTATCTTCAGAATCACTAGCTAGATTTTATATTTGGACAGAGATTTTAGGATCACTACCCATCCACTCTCATTTTCAGGCCCTTATAAGCATATAACAGAACAAGCAACTGTCGTCCAATTTCAAGGAAAAAAAAATCCCACAAAGGCTAATAAATACAAAGGGACTAACTCTGTTTCAGAAAGCCTTTGAACTGCAAATTTTTAAAGATGCATACAGTATTCTGCTATAGTACTGCTTTGTTTATTCAGACCTTTTTTTTTTTTTAAACCTCTGTTTTGACCAATGTAAGGGACAGGTAGTTTGGCTAATCTAGAGTCACCCTTTCTTCCCCTCATATTAGGTGTCTGTCACCTCTTTACATTGTTCATGCAAAGCATAGATGCTTTTTGTTCTAGAGAAGAAGAAATCAGACTTTTTCTAGTGCACTGTTGGCCCTTTTCATGTCACTTTTGTCTCTAACTGGTTTTGGAGCTATAAATGGTAACGTGCATGTTTCTGTATGTGTTGTACATTTGCACACAGTTAAACAGCACACAACAAAGAGTCTCTTCCAATTCTTTCATTTCTGCTTGTTGTTCTGTCTGTTTGCCTGCTCACTTTGGTTTCATGTCTCATTTTGCAAGAATCTTACTCTACTTGCGATGGCAGAAGAAAACTTCCCTGAAATAAATCAGTTGTATAAACTAAATTTTTAAAGGTGTCAGGTGCTCATTGCTGAAGACTGCTGCCTCAACCAGCTGTTCATTTTAGTGGTTTTCCTCTACACTAGCTTTTGTTCTCCTTTTCTCAGAAGCTATAACCAATACACAGACTACAGGAACAAGCATATATTTTCAGAAGAGTTAGCAACGGATTTTTGGTCTTCAGAGGAAAAGTAAAATGTTCATAATGATCACGTGTTTGGCATGAAACAGAAAGAAAATGAAAAATGGAGTTTTCAGCCTGTTATTTAGCTGAAATTCATACTTGGTGAAGAGGAATAGGTGCTTCTGAGAGGGCACTACATCTGGTATCTTCCTTACAGTGAGGTAACTCACACCCTAAATGTGCCTATTTCTTTCTTTGGACTGTAAAGACTCCACTAATGCCTAATGAGGCCACCCCATATACTTCTGCATTCTGTACTAATTAAGTCTCTCCATCATCATCTGTTTTATTTGTGTCTTAAACTTAACTGCAAGACTGAGCCCTCCATGGAAGTTTTGATCCTACGTGCAAGTAACATTTAAACACACTTCTACACACAGGCCTGAGTTTGTTCTCAAACCTATGTAGTTTGTCTTAATGACTGCATAGACAGATAAATATAGTTTAAAAAGCCTAAACTTACCATGAGCTGGTGAGAAAACATCATCCACAGAGTTTAGACATAACACTGGAATTCCTATTGACTTCAGCTTGAGACATGGGCTGGCATCTTCATAGTAATCATCAACTGAACGGTAGCCAAACATGACTGAAGTGAACTGCTTATCAAATTCTCTAATAGTTCTAGCCTGAAGTACAGAATTCAAATAGGGAACTATGTCAGCATTTGGAAAACAGCATCCAGCTCAAGCAGAAGTAACATTTTTACATACCTTCATCACAAGATCCATATCAAATAATTTCTCCAATATTTGTCGATGCCTAAAGAGAAGGATAGAAAAATTGGCTTGTTTTTTTGTTATGTAAACAAACGTAGGAGTTCTCTGCTTTACAGACACATTTATAGAAGTAACTGTCTAACATGCTTGTTTTTAATTTTTTGTCATATCAAAAATCTGTCTGGAATACAAAAGTGGAATAATTGTTCATCCATATGTAGGCACATCCAGCAACATGGTAAAAATCTGCATAAGCCATGAAAAGGATGATAAAGATAAGAGAACTTAATATTTGGGAATACAAAATACATCCTGGTTTTATAAAGCCAATGATGAACTAGGCCTTTCTGTGCTTTTGCAGTCAACACTAGCTTAAAACAATTATTGTATATGTACATCTACTCAAAGTCAATTTGTGCAAGTCTAAAAATTTTAAAAATCCATTTACTTCATCCATAGATACAGAAGTACATTGGGCTTATTGTGAGTCCCTTGAGCAGCATATGAATTTAGCCATATTGAAGACAAACTTTCTTGAGAAGATCCTTTTGATTTCAAAACTTACCAAATAATGCACAAAGAACAACTAGAGTTGTTATAGCATTAATTTTGCCAATATTTTTATACCTGCTGTTGATTTCATGTTAAAATCCTTCCACCTTGCTAAATAGTTCAGAAGGCAACTCACCTGCTGATAGAGGATTGTAGACAAGTGGTCAAGTAATAGTTGAAAAGAAGCCAGTTTAGTGGCTTCTCCAGAGATTCTATAGATTCAAAAACATTCCAACCCGCAGAGAAAATTGCAGCTGCCATTAAAGGAGTGTCTCTGCCAGTTTTGCCCAGGTAATTTAAAAGAAGCATGCTACAAACGAAAAACAGAAACACACATACTATCAAACTGTTTGCTTCAATTTAGAGTAAATGTAACAGTCAGCCTTGTTTTTGTCTGTAGTTTCTGGTATGAGTCCTACAGTTGTGCCTAGTACACCTAGAAGGCAGTCACACAATCAACATATGACTCATGAAGTTTACTTTCTCTCTCTACTATCTGAGAGAAACAGGGTGCACTGTGTAGGAGTGCATTTAGAAATAGAGATGTACTAGTCTTACTTAAATCACTAAAGGGAGGGAAAAGTCAAATGATTCTTACTCATGGAACAAATATTCCCAAGTGTTAGTAACTTTTACCATCTTACAAGCTCTTGGTCTTCCTGAGGTGATAAATCTGATCAGTGTGCCTGACAAACACAAGCTGCCCCTGGTACACCTGCCTCACTATGAAGAAGTGCCATTACCTCACCCCACACACATGAAAGAACACAGCTCTTCTTTAACACAAAGGATGTGAAGAATTAAGTCTTGGATAATGAATAAAACTAGAGAAAGAAAATTATGAACCAAAAAATGGCTCAGGTCTTGTCTTTCTGACCAATTGCAACTTACAGTCTCTACTGCTAAGGTACACTTGGGATGAAAATGGGGGGGTTCACAAGTATCTACTCTTCAAATGTAGAAAAAATAAAACAGCATAAAAAATAAAAAAATACTTATGGAAAAGCTCTAAGTCTTACTTTATTGCCTGAGACCATAAAATTTACTAGCATTTTGATACCAATTCTTCAACACAAACCACTACAGTTAATTAGTAACATTAAGATAGCTCCCTGGAGTGCCACACTCTGTACCATGGCTCATCCACTGTACTTCAGGAGACAGCAACCTTTAGCAAAGACATTATGAACCAGCCTCCTGTCACACAGACTTTATCCCACTCCACTACCTACCACATCATATGACAGCAGTCCAATAAACCAACCAAAAAAAAGTTGCAGTAGCAGAAGAAGCACTTCTCTAACAGAATTCACAGAGTATATGTGATAGAGAGAAGGCTTAAGAATCTTTATGTTACAAAGTCCTTTTCCACAATAATACCTACTGAAGATAGTAGAACAGGTGGTCTTTCATTTACATTTATATATGTCTGTGAAGTAAATATCTATTTTAATTCTTAACTGGGGCAAATCTGTCTTACATAGATTATATATATTCTGATTATTCAGAAAATTCTGAAAAGCAATAGATGATAAAAACCTCCTGTAAGATTAAGAAAAGTGGATGATTTTTGCATTATGTCCCTGGTGAGATCTTTGCTCCTGCTTAATTTTAAACATGCAGTGCTCCTATTAATTTTGAAGCATGGAAACAGTTCTCATGTAGATAATTACACACTATCCCAGTGCTCTGTACAATTAAGCATATGCTTTTTGGTTTTTGTTCAGGATTTTAAAAACATATTGGAGGGGGAACGTGGGACACCTTGCCTAAAATGCCCAGTGGTGCTGGTGACATATAAGCCAGGTACACAACACAGATTCCCTGTGCCATTTTCACAGACTTTGCCAGTATTTTGGATACCATAACTAGGTTAATCCAAGGACAGAAAGGACACTAAGGGCTGATGTGGCCTTTTGCACCAGTCACAGAACTGCCAGCTTCTCCCACACCTTCAGTTCTTCATAATTGCCAGGCACAGGGAATTGTAGCCATCCCAGTATCAACTGCCACAGAAAGGCACAAGCAGACCAAATTTCTGGAGTACTGAGGACAATACTTTAATATACAGTCAAGGACCTAAATAGGAAAAATATTCTATGGATCTGCTCTTCATATGTAAGGAAGAACTGGTCAGGTAGAGAAGATGCAGAACAGTCTTGGCCACTGAGATTATTTGATGGTGGATTCTTAAGATGAAAAGTAAGTGGGTAAGGTAAGCAGCAGAATTACAATACTGGAGAGAGATGGCTTTCATTTGCTCAGGGATCTGGTTGGCAAAATCTCACATTAGATGGCCCTGATGAGCAAAGGGGACTTCAAAGATAACCAAACATAAAGCAAAAGTGTGATACATTCTGATATGCTTGAAGTGGAGCAAGGGTGGCAGAAGATCATGGAGGAAGAAACCCTTCTGACCAATTTCAAGGAGGCAATATCCTTAAGGTGGAAGAGGAGTGTTCTGCCTAGGAAAAACAGTCATTACCCAAGCATGCAGGGATGCAGTTAGGAAAACTGAAGTTCATCTGGAGCTGGAACAAGCAAGGGATGTGGAAGACAACAAGAGAAAGGTTTCTGCATCAAGAAAGGCTTCTGTAAGTCTTTTGGTACAAAAGAAGACTCATAACAAAAATATCCTCAGAACAAACAACATTCTCTTCTTCCCCCTAATCAGTGAAGCCAGTCATCTCTTCAGAGAATGCAATCAGATCACCTGGGCATGTTTTGTCCTTGATGAAAACAGTCATCATTATTCCCCATATGCCTGAAAATGGCTCTCAAACAACCGAAGTAAGGCTGACCAGCCTTTTTCCCTCCTGGGACCACTATCCTACAGAACAGGGAATCTAGTGACTAAAGACTGGTGAAAAAGCAGAGAATACCAGTCTTGAACAAATATGTATTTATCTCAAAGCTCCTACAAATCATTGATAGATTAATGTCAATATATAGTCATATATATTAATATCAATATATATGGGCTGTATCTGCCCATCCCCCACAAAACTTATCAAAGAAAAGGGAAGTCTCAGGAAGTTACCATTCTCTCTGCAGTATTCTTGAGGAAAAATCTCCTTTGCTATGATATTTGTTAAAGAGGCTGCTGGAATATTTCTGCTAGCTTCTAGCAGTGATTTTTTTTTTCCTAAGAAACTGTGCTATCATTGTCTGTTCTCACTGTGCTTCCTGGAGAGAAGCCAGGACACAGCAAGTCTTAACACCACATGCTCTACCAATCCATACTGGTTTCAACAACAATACTGCTCCTTCCTTCTGAGCCAGAACAGATATCCACACCTCTTCCAGCCTAACCTACCCACACACTGCAGAACAGAGTGAAGAAAATCTTTTTGCCAGAGGTTGCTATGAAACATGGTGTGTTAGCACAAAATCCTATTTTATATGCCTCTGTTCCAAAGACAACCTCCATAGTCTCCAAAGACTGTACTACCTACATGTTTGGCTGTCAATCTGCTGGTCACCGTTTCCTATCTTTCTCCACCCCTCTTCCCCCCAGTTTTTAAATTCTAGCCAGTTTCAACCCTCCCTGACAGAGAGGCAGAAGCCTCTCTGAAGCCAAACATGAAAACAAAGTTTCTGAAAGTCTTCTGCATATTGCCTACTGGAGAGAAACCTAACTTGCTTACAGTTCAGTGAGTAATGCAAGTATTCCAGAGTAATAATTTACAATCAGGCTACACCAATCTTATGATCACAGTTAAGCTGAGACTTGTGTTACACAACCTTACCCTCCCATAGAAACACCTGCTGCCATGAATGGAGCTGAGGGGTGCAAGCTGTGCACATGATGAATAACAGCCTCTAAATCCTCTGTGTTAGCTGCACAGTAAGTCCTTGGTGTCTGTAAGGAATCAAGAGGGAAAAAATGCTATCATAAGCTTTTCTATTATACTTTAAGGACAAAGCAAACTGAACAGTGGATCATTATATAAGAAGATAAATTTAGCATTTATTGTGAAGCCTCACTAAATGGCAAATATAAATCCAGAGCATTTCACAAGGAGGTGAAGGAAGAAATTATACTTGTATCATTATAAAATAAAAGAGGTGACAGGTGTCTTCAGTATCTGCAACCTCCAGGTCGTAAGACAAAAATCTGAACAGAGAACAACTTGCTAAACTAGACAGAACTAGATAGACACTGATATATTTAAAATACCCCAAGGAAATGGAAACAATATAAAGGCTGTGGTTTACAGAAAAGGAAGTTATAGTAACAATTTTACTATATTCACTTATATTCAAAAGCAAAAGAAAGAATTAGATTTCAAGTTCTGTCAGCCAGCATTTGCAAATTAAGCCATATTTAGATTCTACATACCACACAACCAAATAAACAGATAAATTCCCCAGTGTGGTTTACCTAATTTAGTAAAGTATCCTATTAACTAAAGCGATGAAAGATATATTATCCGAATATGAATAATATATTATCATATATTATTGTTCTTTATCCATCATTAGTATCTCTTTAAATCCTGAATCAAGCCTTGGAATGACTTCTGCTGGCATCAGATCGGGTAACCCCTAGGGTAAGATCTGGTTAACCACTTCCCTGCTTTTGAAGGATAAGCACAACTTTTGAGCCTCCCCTGCACCTGGAACAGGCCACACAGTCCAACCTGAGGGACTATCTGGAGGAGCTTGAGGGACACAAGTCCATTTAGGCACCATAAGAATCACAGTAACATAAGTATATTTTCCAATGGTGTTGTCCAGATCTCATCTACAGAGAAATGAAGTTTTTAACTTTAGAGCTGCTACTAACATGTTAGTAACCTGGACTTAACTATAGGTACTGACTGTACTGCCAAAATTCAGTGAAACATTAAAACAAAATATAAAAATACATAACTATGAGTTAATGGAACTTTTCTGTTGCCTGAAGCAATGATGGAGTTCAAGGGTTTTTTTTAAATTGCTTTCAGTTAAACTGCCTGGCTATTTGTGGGTGATTTTTAACATTAAACTAATTACTTAAAACACATTTAACAAGAAAATTGAAATGTTGACGTCAAAGATTAAGAAATGGAAAGAAAAGCTAAATCTAGATAATTAAATCTGAAGACATCCTTAATTTCCATTTATGTTGCACTTCCATTTCTCATCCGCATGAATCACTCTTCACTATTTTCAATCCTATTAATTATAAACAGTGTGAATGCGTTTTATTTTAATTAAATTGTCGACTTTACAAGGAAAAATAAATCATTTTTGGTAACTAGGATCTAATGCATTCTAAGTGAAAGTGTATTTTATTCAAGTTTATAAAACTAGAGATATATCTTCCATTTTAAATTAGGTAAATTCCAGACAGTTTAATGTTTAGCTATCTGCTTTGTATGAAGATATTTTAAAACACCATATTAGTGGCTGTGGCCAATATAATATTTGATTATTCCAGAGCAGTAATTCACAGTAGCTTTCAATTCTCAGTGAGAACATTATTCTTTAAATAACTATTATTTGTTGTAAATTTGAATCTATCTTTAAAGTGACTAGAAAAAGAACTGCTTACATAACTAATTTCTACTGTGGTGCTTAACTATGCTTCAAACTCATTACGTGGGGATTTTATACTAAAATGTTGAAACCTCTTTGCAGAAAATGTGATAATTTCAGCTGGTTTGCTGCACCACAAGAACTTACAAAGCTTAAAGATATAAATCCGATTACAGTAAAATACACACAATGTATCCAAACAAGGGATCTTTTCTCTTAATGATTCAGAAATTCATCAATAAGGACTTTGTGTGTCACAAAACTGCTTTGTAGATCCATCTCCAAAAGTATGCAGAAAACTACTCTTAACATGGCAATATTTGCATTGAAATGCTTTATCTGATTATGAGAAAACATTCTGAGCTTTTTAAAGTTTGAAACTAGGGGATTAAAAAAATGCAAAACAATACTGAGTATTATGCACATTCATTCCAGCTGCAGAATTGTCAACAGAACGCGTATGAAAAAACAAAGCTTATTCAGCAATATTTCATCATGCCTTGTCCCTAGCTGCAGAAAATGTTTAGCTCCAAGATTTTTTCTTCTGAGGAATGGCCAGTTATTTATAAGCAAACATGATATGTCTGTCCCAAAAAAATGTCCTCTGTAGCTGAGTTTGTGTCGTGATTGCTGAGAAAAATACAAGAACACATTTAACTTTCAGGATACAGATTCCCATATAAAGCTGGTTAATTAATTCACCAACATGCAGTATGGATCAGTTTTAATGGCACACCTTTATAACCATATCAAAAATATATTTTAAACTGGGAAAGAAATGACAATGGATTATATTTGGATATGTATGTTAAATCAATG
This sequence comes from Thryothorus ludovicianus, assembly GCA_013397245.1. Lineage (NCBI taxonomy): Eukaryota > Metazoa > Chordata > Aves > Passeriformes > Certhiidae > Thryothorus > Thryothorus ludovicianus. The sequence goes on along the minus strand of VZTB01010301.1, from coordinate 824,154 downwards.
GGAAAAAATTGCAATGATTGAGCAGAGATGAGCCTATCTTAGATACTGCACTATTTTTGGAAAGAAAATGTAAGGATTGTTCATTCTAATGTTATAGATATTATTAATTGAATAATTTCCTAAAATGAAATGTTCAGAAAAAATCGTGTGTTGACCCTCTAGGTTCTCAAAATAAAAAATTAATATTGGCACATGATTGATCTACCAGATGGCTGAATTCTCTTCTCTGCATTTTCAACCCATGCTCTGAGTTTCTCTCATTTAAATCTAACTGTACAAATAGGCACAAATGATTTCATAATTACCACTTATAAGTGAGAGATGTTTATCTTAGAAGTCATCCTTACCAAAAGCTCCTCGCCAGCAATTCCCCGATTGTTAAAAACCACGCATCTAAAAATTGAGACAGTAAATTCAATTGTGCACACTGTTAATTTCACCAAAAGAGATAACTTAAGCACACACAAAAATAAAATTAAAATGCATAAAGAAAAACGAGCCACTTCAGCACATAAACATTTAGAGACTCACAGATCCTAAAGGCTGACCTGTGTGGAACAAGCTTTATACTAAAATAGAGTTCACTGAGGTCAGTGGGAATATCAGAGCTCTGTGATTTGTTAAGGTCAGATTGCAGGGTGAGAACCCCAAGGTTTAGCTGAAGGTGGTACAGACATGTCCTGCCTGCCTGCACTCTGCCATGAGCTCTGCCAGTGCAGGGCCCAGCCTAAAGCTGTGCTCTGAAAAAAGAACGTCAGAGATCTGTGTGTAGACATTCCCCAAAGCTACATAATTCTATTAAATTGGAAGAAATGAGCCAAGTCAAAGTGATAATGACAGCTGGATCTAAGTTGCAGGTTCTTGAGAATGTTTTTTTTTTCCATGTGGTACAGCAGAAGTTTCCAACCTCTCTCTGTTGATGGGAGTCTCTGAATCTTCTATCAGTATTACCATGATTTAAGAATCCATACTTTCCCAATAAATATTACTTTTCTACCACTCTTCTACCATCTCACTGAAATAATTTTATTAAATAATATACACAGATGAGTTAAAGGCATGAAAGAATACTTATTCTGGTATTTTTTTCAAGTGTTGCTATTTGGAAAAAAAACTAGCAATCTCTTGAAATCTGACCTAAAGCTCCATTTTTTAATGTTCTATGTTCTTCCCATAGGGGATGAAATGCAGATATAACTTCCTAAATATAATACTTTAAAAATTAATAGTAAGAAGTTGTTGATTTCAGGGCTTTCCCCTGATATTTTTTACTGCTAAGTTTTAAAGTGATTTAAAAAGTACTTTGAACAATTAAAGTGCTGCTTTACTTTCATAATTTAGTGAAGTAGTTACCCAAATAGAGATAGACAAACATGTAGATAAAAGCTAATATATATATATATTCAAAGAACTTACTGGAGTCAGCACCAGAAGCCAATCTGCAAAGATAAAATCTAATATTCCAAATACAGATCCTGGAACAATGACAACTTATTTTAATGCGCAGCAGCAGCAGTATGGTTACATAAAGGAGTCTACTCATGGACTAATCCACTTACACTACCCAACTCTGACCAGAAGCCTTAGGAATGAAACTAAATTACACATTGACAATGAAGAGGTGATAGACCCCCTCAAACTCCATCAGTAAGAGTAGGCTAGCTTTCCTTTCTGCACCCAGGAATTTGAGGCTGCTGAATCAAGCAATTTTGGCATTCAGAAGCTGACCTCCTCCAAGGCCTGCTGCCAGCAACCCATCCACACAAGTCTTCTTGGAGCTGAATACAAACCCTTTCTTTAGAAAGTGTAAAGGTTAATGCCTAATCTTAAACAACAACTTAAGAAGCAATAGCAAAGTCCTATGCAGACTTAGCTGGCTTTCAGTGCCATCTCTGGGGCACATCTGTAGATATTAAAACATGTACTGTCTGTTATATAATTCCACTGTGATTATTATTACTAATAACACTTTCTTACATAAACTACTGTATTCAGATCTCGTTTGCCTTAGGAAAGCATCTGAAACATATACATACTGATATTGGAGCCTACTGGAAGCAATAGTAATGAAAAACAACAGTACCTATATCCCAGTGCTTCACTTTGATGGATCATATGAAGAATGTAGGATTCCTTGCTTGTTCCTGTCAAGCCAGGCAATAACAGGACAGTGGGTCTTGTGCTGGCATCCGGATAATAGGAACTGTCATTATTATCAAACCAATCCAACGAAATCTGTCCTCCATCTGCTGTTTTAATGAGCTCGCTGAAAGGTACATTTTAAGACAACACTGATTAGATTGAAAAATACATACTTGCTATTGAGAGTGCTTGCAGTTTATAAGTTGCCAGGTATGAATTCTGCATTTTTCATTATGTTTTAATACTCAAGGTGCCATCTGACTAGGCATGTCTGCATTCTGAAAGAGTTACACCTACAGTTGACAGAGTAAGAACAGTCAATTTGTGGAGTAATTCCTGCTCAGTAAATGAAGACACGGTCTTTCATAAATTGCTGCTGATGCACTCGAAGCTTGTAACTAATGCCATTTTTGGCACTGCCTTGTGTTTTATACAGGCATTTTTGTGTATTGCAGATTTCCTTTGAACCATCTGAGAATCTTCTGATGGCACACTGAGTAATGTGATAAACATTTATTGCATTTTCTTTTTCCTCTTCATCTAAAGAAGTAGTGTATAATGGATTGTTATGTTTGAAGTATAAAACAGAACACAGACACACACTACTGTATCTTTCACCTCGTATAACTACAACCTGCTAGAATGCACTCTTATAGCATATATCTCAATAATGCAACAAATATTGTAACATCTCAAGAAGCATGCATTAAACAATGACAAAAAAGATTTGTTCTTTTGTTTTTTTTAGAAACACACAAATCTTCCCATTTCCTGGAAATTTGAACAGTTAAAGTTATACTTTACTTTCATAATTTAGAAAAGTAGTTATCCAAAGGGAGAAGAGGTAGCCAGACACGTAGATAAAAGCTAATATATACACATTTGAATGATTCGAGGGAGTTGGTGTGGAAACTACCAAAACGTAAGCCTACCTTGCATTCAATTTTTCTTTTGAAATTCTTGATAGTGACTACTGCAGATTTTAAAGGTGACCAGCTTTGTTAGACTCATTAGCTCAGCTTTGCCCTTTTTCAGCAATGGGAAGTAGATGCAATGCTAGTGAGTACTGCCAACACAATCTAAAATGGTGCAAAATAAGCACTGCCCCGTGGAACTATGTTTCTTCTCTCAAAACCCTTGAAATAAAAGTGTACAAGAAGAACTAGAAAAAGTGGACATGGCCATACCACTGAAATGTTTCCTAGTTACTAAAACTAAGAGAAGCTGCTAAATGCTAAATCTATTCTACTGTGCAAGCAGAGCTGAAACAACTTGTGCTGCATCCAGGTTCCGGCACATAAAAGTCCTTCTCCTTAGGTCTTGTGCCAAATGCCTCATTTGCCAGACTAAGTCTCATTTCTGTGTGAAAGAGATCAGCTGAGGACAAAAAATAAATATAAGGGATTTTTTCCCCTCTTACAATTTAGAATGAAAGAACACAACATAAACTCCACAGGTAAAAGTTACTCTGAAAACCCCAGAAGTTCTGGATATTCAAAACAAGGCAGAGTGTGGCCGTGCTATGGTTAAGGTACAACATGTTGGTTTAATGGACAGACACAGTGACTGCATGACCTTTGGAAAACTTTGGCATTCGAACACCAGAATATTTGATAAGCCAAGTAATTGTGCTGCCATCCAGAGGGGCCTCAACAGGCTGCAGAAAGGGGTTGACAGGAACTTCAAAAAATTCAGTGAGGGGAAGTGCAAAGTCCTGTGCCTGGGAAGGAACAACCCCATGTACTGGTTGAGGCTGCCCATCTGCTTGGCAGACAAGGACTCAAGGGTTCTCCTGGTGGAAACCATGTTGAACATGAGCCAGTAGTGTGCCCTTTCAGGAAAGATGGCCAGAAGTCTGGAGGCTGTGGAGGCTTCAGAGGAGTATAGCCAGCAGACGAGGGACATGATCCTGCCCCACTAGGGAGCACTGGTGAGGCCACACCTGGAGTACTGAGCCCAGCTCTGGGCTCCCCAGTCCAAGACAGACATGAACAAACTGGAGACAATCCAGCAAAGGGCCACAAAGGTGATGAACAAACTGGAGTCTGTCTCCTATGAGGAAAAGGCTGGGACAGCTGGGACTGCTCAGCCTGAAGAAGAAAAGGCTCAGGAGGAACTTAGACATGTGTTTATATAACTGAAGGGAGGGTGCAAAGAGGATGGAGGTAGGCTCCTTTCAGTGGTGCCCACTGATAGAACAAGAGGCAAGAGGCCCAACCTGAAACATGGGAGGTTCTCTCTCAATATCAGGAAACACATTTTCAGTGTGAGAGTGACCGAGCACTGGCACAGTTTGCCCAGGGCTGTTGTGTAGCCACCATCCTTACGGAAATCCAAAAGCTATTTCAACATGACCTGAGACAATTGGCTCTGGGTGACCCTGCTTGAGCAGGGGAGTTGGACTAGGTGACCTCCAGAGCTCTTTCATGACCTCATCCACTGTGTAAGCCTGTGAACATATAACCACATCAGTTCCTATATTGTCACACAGATTTCAGTGCAACAAAACTCTCTGAGCTAAAATAGGGCCATTTGGGAACACTGACCTTTCAAACCTACTACATATTGAATTCATGATAAAGATAGTTCCAAGTCTACGACAAAGTTGTAAAAGTGGGCATAAAGCAAAAAAAAAAACAGGAAATGGCAAACTTGAGCAATGACAGCGGGTATGACACAGTCAGAGAGCAGCTGGATATCAAATCAATCACCTTCCAGAATAAAGGCACTTACTTCCTGTACTGTACTTGGGGTCTAGATGTGATAAAGGGGCGCAGGAGTGTCTGTACCCGACCTTCCCAGCACCAAATCGTGGGATAGTAAGTTTCTGTCACAACAGGGCAATATTCCTCGAGAAAGCGGCAGAAACGGTCATTGCTTGCCACCAGCTGGGGTTTCTAGGAAAAGAGACTACAGTCAGACATGGGCATTCTTACAAAACAAACTAAAAAACAAATAAAGAAAGAAATAAAGCTTATTTAAATCCTCTCTTAGTGAACTAATTTATTTCATATAATCATTTGCAATGCTTTTACCTCTCATGGTACAGAGGTAAGTAAATAAAAGCCAAACAAATGCCCAAGCATTTTGTGAAAGTGAAACCCATTAAGCATAATGGATTCCTTGCCTATTTCTAATAACATACTGATCTAGCTCTACTTTTACCAGCATTGTATCTTCACTGCCAAATTAAAATTACATTGCTTCTTCATAGGCAAGAGAGATTTTAGCAAGTCCGTTGTCTTGGACCACACAAAAATGACATTTCATTCATGCATGCACTTTGACCGCAGTACCTTTTTTAACCTTGTAGGACACTTCTCCCATCTCATTCTACAGTCCACAAGTGCATCGGTTCCTCCTCTCTAATAATGCTCTGCATGTAGACAATTTGCTTACAGTTTCCATTTGTTTACTAATTAACATGAAAAAGACCCTATATACCAAACATCTCAAGTGTTAGCAACCATATTTCTTACACCTCTCTGTCACAATGACTCCCCAACATGGCAAGCATTAACAGGACAACAACAGATGCTTTGAAGAAAACCTTTCCACATAAACAGCTGTAATGGCACATCCTCCCTTTGTTTTTCTCTTCTGACCGAAATCAAGTACTTTCTTCTCTGTGAAGAGGAAGGCTATGTTCCCAGCGGTTCTCTGAAGGACTGTGGCAACACTCAGGTCCAGGTCCTCGACGGTCAAAACCCTTTTGATATGCGTATTTTCAGCTGATTACGCATTCAACGAGGCACTCTCACCAGGGGGCCACTTCAGATCTCATCAGGCTCACCATATCCAAGTAATTTGTGATTGCCTAATTTATCTGTAAAACTACTGCTGATGAGGAGATGCCCAAGAGTGCTCCAGCCCCCAAAACGCTGCCATGGTGCCTCCGGGGTACTTAGGATGGTACTGACGGGGACACAAGGGCAGCAAAACTACTTTATCACCTGCCCTGCTAGTGAACCAAGTGGGTCGGGTTTGTGTTGTGGAGGGCAGTCTCCAAACCTCCCTTTCCAAACCATGGCACCCGGCCAGGCTCTCCAAGTGGTCCAACTGCATTTTGGGCACTGCCGAGACCGGAGCCCCTTCCCCTCCCAGACCGAGCACGACCAGGGGAGCTCTCCCTCACGGCAAGCCGGCGGCCTCCGGGGGTCACCGGCGGCCCCCGCGTTAGACGCAGCCCCGGCGGGCGGGGGAGGCTGCGCTGCCGGGCCCGTGTGGGGCTCCCGCGGGGTTTCGGCCGGCCGGGACCCCGGGCGACACTTCCAGGGAGCGAACGAGGGATGTGAGGGCAAGGCGGCCGCAGAGCCCGGGCCCCCCAGCCGCTCCAGGTGCGATCCCCTCCCCTACGGGCGGTGGGTCGCGGTGACCTTCGGGACTGTCCCCATCGGCGGGACACCTGCGGAGCCCGCCCGCCCCGCCGCCCTCCCGCTCACCTTGGCGATGCTGTTGAGGTAGTAGCAGGCGTAGGCGACGCCGAACCCCAGTACCAGGGACAAGCCCACGCCGGAGCCCAAGAACCCCACGCGGACCTGGCTCTCCAGGTAGAGGGAGAGCTCCCTGGTCAACACCTGCCAGTCCATCGCACACGGNCGCCGGGGCCTGGGGCCGCCTCGGAGGGGCCGGGGCCGGGCTGGGGCGCAGCCTGGCCCGCAGGGGACGCGGTCCTGGGCCGCCCGGGGTGCCTCAGCCGCCAGCGCCGGCTCCTCCGCGGCAGTGCTGCCGCCATCGGCCGCCCCACGGCAGGTGACATCTGGGTGCTCCTCCGGGGTCACCTTGCCCCGTCCCTTTGGCAGGAGGGCAGGGAGTGCGTGTGCGGATCAGACAGGAAAGGGACCCGTCCAAAACTGTAAGGAGCAGCTGATGTAGGCTTGTGGAAACTCAGTGACTACCGGGCAGGGAAGAGGGAACACGAGCTTCCAAATGCGGCAGTGGTTAATCAGCAGTCTCTCTCTAAGTATTTTACGTGAGACAGAAGTGTGCTAATGCTCTTCCACTTATCACTGCTGTGAAGACCAGGAAGGAGTAGAGGGGTCTCTTAATTCCCAAGAGAATTTCGGCCAGCTCCCTTTTCAGCTGTATTGATTGTTTCTTAGAGGCCCTCGTGTTTGCTAACTCAGATGCTCCCCCCTTCAGCTTCATAAAAAGACGCGCAGTGTCTGCGTCTTTTCCTTGGCAAAATCCTAGGAGCACAGCTGATGATAACACGAAGATCCTGGAGCTGAGCATCTGCTATTTGAGATGCATGCATGCATGCAGCACGGTACACAGAAGTACTTTCCTTATTTTATGGCCCAGCTCCATGAACTGCTGAGAGAAGACAGACGTTGCTCAGTGAGACTCTTCACTTCTTACCTTATCTGTGTTTTGCTATATNACCTGCCAGTCCATCGCACACGGGGGACGGCACGGCAGGACACCACACCCCGGCTGCCGCGGGCGAGCCCACCCCGGCGCCGAGGGAGGAGGAGGAGAAGGAAAGGGAGAAGGAGGAGCTGGCGGCCGCCTCCCGCTGCCGCTGCCCGCGGCCCGCTCCGCGCTACAGCGCCGCCCCGG
>VZTB01010301.1:681857-803249 GCA_013397245.1 Thryothorus ludovicianus | reverse complement strand
TATATTAAAAAAAAAAAAAAAAGGCAAGCTGAGTTTAATTCATGTATGTGCATGTTTTTTGCATGTTTTTGTCCATGTGTATGCCAGGACTATGCTTCATAGACTTAAAAAATATATTATTCTTGTCTGTCAGTGGTTGTAGGCTATTACCAGCATTGTGACACTATATTAACATCTTAGAAAGCTTTAATAGCCTTAGTGCTGAGATACTAGGATAGTCTTCTTAAAATAAAAACTCATTTACATGAAGAATGTCTCGTAAGCTCTTTGCTCCAGATGTAGTCATCTGGGTCATGAGGGACTTGTGATATGAAGTTTGGGGGTTGTTTTGGTTATGTCTATCAGGCTTGCTATGTTAGCAGCCCTTTGGTGTGGTCATATTTCCATTGCCCCACATTGCTTTAAGTGAGACAGAGCACTTGAGAGGGATTGGTAAACCAAGGATTTGAAAAGAATCAAAATTTCACGTAGCAGTAAAACTTCAGGTGAGTCCTGCATAGCTGGCTCCTCAGCGGAGAAGGTGGTCAGATGTGATACTTCAGTAGTGCAGTGTGGTTGTTCAATTACTCACAGATAAATCCTGGTTTTTTTCTGTGAAGTACCATTTTGCCAGAATCTATGAGTCTTGAGTGTCCCCCTTTTTTGGTAGTGTTGTGGAAAAAAAAACAGAAAGGAGTAGTTTTGTGAGCTGCTGAAGAGAATCAAGAAAGTTATAAATCCAAGCTTTTTATTTAGAAAGGAAGGCAGCCTTTTACATGAGGTAAACGCCAGACAAGTGGTGTGTTTGTTGAGAACACATCTGGCTGTGTCCACATAATAGTCATGAGCATTACAGAAACTTTTTCTGTTTATTCTCTTTCTGAAGATTTGCTTTCTATAGAGCTTAGACCAGAATTCACTTGTCATTCCTTTCCTTTTTTATACAGTTGGTTCAAAGTAAAATATTATTTCCCTTCTGAAAGTATTTACCAAATTGTGTTTGAATACGGGGAGGTGGTGGAGGGGTTGGGGTCAGGAAGTGGAAATCTTGATACAGAATTATCCCCCAGCTGGATTGTGCATCAGTGTAGTGTGGAAAGCATTATGTATTCTGGTAATATTGAAAATCTAGGTGTTACCTGTGGAAGATGAATGGCTTTCTGTACTTGTATTAATAGGATTTTGTGGCTGAAAAGTGGCGTAATTGATCATGAAGTCAAACATGTTAAAACATTTTAGAAGACAGAGGACCTATGATATATCCTATGTATTTATTTGTTCTTGCCTTTAGAACATCAAGTGTAATTTATAGCAAATTGTCTTAGTCGAGATTTTTTTAGTGGCTACTTGTCAATACTTACAGAAGCCCTCACAAATTAAAAAAACCTAATAGCTTCCTGAGTAGTGGTATCTGGGAGGCCTGTTTTTTTAAATAAACGTGTTCTTTGTTCTCCTTGCCCTTCCCCCATGTCTCCTACATGATAATCCTCTCCCTTCCTGTGTATCTTGTGATTCCCTTACCAGATAGGACACATGCTTTGCAAGTCCAGCTTTTTGTATCTGTAATAATAGCTGGTCAGCTAGCTACTTCCAGTGTATTTGGTAGATGAGTTATGCTTGTGGGAACACTCATTGGAGTTTTCATGCAGTTTTTCAAAATTTAACTGGTTATCTCTAAGAATCCTTTGTTTTCAGTTTACCTGGAGTCTGGCCCTGGTGTAAAAATGGTCTGGGGTGAAGGAATGGAGAGAACAAAACATTGTTACTGCTTTTTACATTGGAGTATATACAAATTAATTTTTAAAGTTGCTTATAGTATCCCTTACCTGATGTTAGTATTGTCATGATATGAAGCGATTTTGGTTCATTACAGTTCTGTAGAGGGTAATAACTCCGTTAGAAACCAGATTTTTTACATTCTGAGAAGTGAAATCATTATTGGCATCTTCTGTGTTTAATAATGAGTGATGTGGATACCCCATGTACATCTGATACTACTGTTAAAATCCTTTTATTGGACAGCTGTATATTGCCATCTAATTATCTTCAGTACAAAAGAACTATTTGTAACAAATTCTAATAGTTATTTGAGCAACACTGCTTTTATTTCCTTTCACAGCTGTAGGAGTGAGCATGGGTTTCAGAAACTTGTAAAAGACTATAAAATTGATGTGTAAATGAGTGGTGACAGGAAAATGGAGGGCTAGGTAATCTAGGGAGGATTTGGGAAGAGATGGAAAGAGTGAAAATAACCATGGAATTAAGGTAGAAAACTAATATGAAATTCCAACAGTAAAAAGCATTAATGACTAGTGGGCATCAGGACTATTGGATTTCATGGTGTACTAAAGGTGAAGGGACATAAGGAAATGGCAGCTATTTAAAAGTAATTAGGCATGGTGAAAGTACACTTCTCATTACCTGGTTTGTTTCGGTTTTTAAAGTGTATATGTCGCTAAACCTGTTTCATTTTGAAATAGCCTGGTTCTATAAAATTTTGAGGAATGTTTAGAAGTTTAATGTTTTCATTATCTCAGTTTAGACAGCTAAAGTGCTCTTTTGGTGCACAGCTGGTCAGCTACAGGCTGCTGTTTGAATTTTGAAGTTTCGATGGCACTTCAATTTATTCCAGCAGTTTAATGAAGGCATTCTTTCCTAATATAAACTTTGTAACATTTAATTTTCTCAAGCTTTCTTAAACAGCCTTCCTTTTGAAGAGGGGAAGAGTTTATGTGACCGATTTTGCTTTTGGGTCAGGATTTTCTTTTGTCTCCAGAGCGTACACTTGATGCAGTCTCCTGGTTGTTCTTATGTACTGTGCTTTGATTTACATCATGAATGGTTTGGGATTGCATAAACTGCTTTGCTTTTTGGTAAAAGTAAACTGAAATACGTGATCTCAGTGCTGATGAGCCTTCAGTCCACCAGGGTGGAACCAAGCTAGTCTGAAACGCTGGACATTGTCTCCTTCCCTCCCTGAGTACCTGTAGTGCCACCATCAGGTCCTCAGTGCTGAGTTTTGGGGTGTGGATGGTTAATGAGCAGAGGGCTACCTCAGTGATGCAGGCTGTCCCTGTGCCGCCCATGGAGGGCCACAGTGGAGCAGGGATCCTCCCTGCAGCCCATGGGGGAGCCCCTACTCAAAGGGTGTTTTCCTGGAGGAATAAAGCTGGTGGAGAGGACCCATGATGGGGCAGGGGAAAAGTGTGAGGAGCTGCTATGGACTGACCCTCCATCTGGTCATGAAGGGTGCAAAAGCACTAGAAAAGGCTTCCCAGAGGAGGGCTTGAATAACCATCCCTGCAAGTTTTCTAAAGACTTGTAGGCATAGTGGTGATCTTGGTGGTGTTAGGTTAATGGCTGGACTTGATGGTCTTAAGGGCCTTTTGCAACCAAAAAGATTGTGATTTTAATCTGCCCTGGGAAGAAGCAGAGAGATAGAGGAGTTTGGAATGGCAGAGTACGGTTGTTGTCTCCATGAAGGTGAAGTATAGGGAGAAGGTATTTTAGTCTTTGTTTTCCTCACCATACTCTTTTTTTTTAAATTAGCAATAAGTTTTTTCCAAGTCAGTTGTCTTTTGCCTATGATGGTGATTGATAAATAATTTCTCTTATTGCTTGACCTAACCTGTTTCATTTTGTTATCACTCTTTGTCCTGTTGAGGAGGGAGAGACTGGTTGGGTGGACACCTGACAGCCAGGCAAGGTCAACCTACCACCCTTGTGTACCTATAATATCTAGTCGAACTTAAATTTGTTAAATCTTCTTTAACATGTATTATTGAGCTACAGAATTTTGTTTGTGTTATGACCATGAATAAGAGTTTCGTATCACATTATGTGATCAGTAGTAGCACCTTGCTTCACCCTTTTTTTAGCAGATGAAGTTCAAGGTCTCCTAGTCCCCTGTCACCAGAAGCATACAAAATATGCTTCTTCCTCCTGATCACTGAGATGCAGGGGTTAGACATTCTGTAACAGGATTGCTTGTCTGCTCCTGCCCTACAATTCTTTGTTTCTCATGGCAGTACTGTCGTGCAGCACCTCAAAGAATGGGATTGGGAAACCAGTTCAGCTGAATATTTTTCCTCCTGGCTGTTTTCCAGCCTGGTGTGTTCTCGATGCAGTTTGCATCTCAGCTCTGCAAAAACCTTTTCCTCGCATAATGGAAAGAATGGAGCAGCATGGTGAGGTGATGCATGTGCTGAAGTGGGTGTTGCTGCTGGGATCATGTGTCAGGGAATGGATGAAGAAAGGCCATATCTATCAGGATGGTGTTTAGGGATCTGTGAGGTACAGATATGTCCCTTTAGATCAGACACTTCAAGTACAGACATGCACTGTTCTTTTTTTAAGTCCCAGACACTATGGTCAGTAAAATTACTCGAGTCAAATATCTTTGTACTACTTTTTTTCTTGATCTTTGCTAAAGAAATTTTGCTGAGTTTTGCATAGCTGCTTTTGCCTGACTGTCAAGAAGTGTTTAGTTTTTACTTAAGTTTACAGAGAGATGACCTATTCTGTATCACATGATTCCTGATGATATCTCTCTTTTGCCCTTTTTCCTACTGTTTGGTCAAGTGGAAGAATTCTACAGCACCCAATTTCTTGGTCCTTTCACATCCAGAATAAATGTATTTCTTGGCCAAATGCCTTCTCAAACGTTCAACAGGAATGAAAAAAGATTATAATCAAAAGATATGTAACTTCTGTTTCTATGTGAAATACCAATTCAGCAATCAGTTAGAAATAAAACCAAAACAAATACTACCTCTCAACCTCAAGCACTGTAACTAGTTAGATATTTTAAACACTAGCAAGATATCTCACTGCTTTTAATGCATCCACTCTAGAAGACTTTGGCTTTGAAACCAAAAAAATAGTGAAATGCTTTAATACAATCCCCAGAGCAACAGGGACATGGTCATACTGAAAGTCGAGTGAAGAGCTGCAAATGTGTGGCAAAGAATCTTGAGGGCGTCTGGTACAGGAAGAGAATGAGGGGATCTGGTGATGCATGGTCTGGAGCAGAGGAGGCTCAGGGAGTGTATATAAATACCTGATGAATGTTATAAAGAGGATGGAGCCAGGCTCTTTTCAGTGGTGTCAAGTGACAGGGCAAGAGGCAACGAGCACAAATTGAAATACAGGAATTTCCACTGAAACAGAAGAAACATTTTTGTTCTAGGGATGGTTGAACACTGGAATATGCTGTGTTGTGGAGTTTGTTCTGGTGGTGCTCAAAACCTTGACTGGATATGGTCCTGGCAGCCAGCTCTAGTTCATCCTGCTTTGAGCAGTGGCTGTTGGAAGAGGCAATTTCCAAACATTACTTCCAACCTCAGCTATTAAGTGGTTTTGTGAAATGATCAAACAAGAAGGCATTTCCTTCAGTTTTGCCTTTCCAACTGTTGATTTTTCTTTGCTACAGATGGCTCAGCTGTTGGGTGTAAGTGACTAATAGCTTTATAGTGAATTTGGCAGTCATTTCTGAAAGCATCCCTGCTGGAGGAGGAAAATATTCCTTTTTCTCACTTAATTTCAAGTTGATCTGGGATTTTTTAAGGGGAAATGACTGGGAAAATTCCGTGTTACTCTACCTTCTTAGTGCTTATTTCTGTCTAGTGCTACAGAATGAATGCTAGTGCTTCTCTCTTCTATTGCTTGCCTTTTTCCAAACAGCAGCAGAATTTGATTTTTTTTTTTTTCTTTAGTAAACGTGTGGCTGTTCACTGTGCTCAGAATGTATGGATGGAAACTCTGTGACTGATCATTTTCACTCTGCTGTAGCTTGGCAGAGCTCTAAGGCTCTTGGGATCAGTTTTTGTGGAAGGCTTGGCAGAGCCCATGCTGGTGGGTTTCATCTGGTCTGTCTCTGGCACATTCTTTTTAAAAACAAAACGAGAATAACAGTAAAATGCTTCAAAAATGGTAACAGATTTTCATGAAGCTAATGGCACCTATCCAAGAGAGCTTATTTTTTTTCCTGTTTAAAAAGGAATAGAGACAAGCACTTATATTTTCCAGTGTCTAAGTCAAACCAGTAATTTTCAGGCTGCCCCACACAGTTGTGCACAGTAGCCTTTGTGAAATAATGTGTGTTGATAGCTGTACTCCAGAGATAAAGTTCTAGATTGCCTTGTGTATTTTGATAAGCACATTCCTGGCCCTTTAACTTGTAGTTAAAAGATTTCCCATTTTCTTCCTCTCCTTTGTGTAGATGGAAGGAAGCAGACGTAGCTTTCTCAACTTTTTAAGCTGAGAGAAGATACAATATTTCAGGAGCAGACTGACAACTGGAGATACAAGGCAAAGTCCTCTATCTTTCCCCCTCAGTGATACAGACTGATAGGGTATAAGCAGCAGCCTTTCTTTATTAACTTTCTACTGTATGGTTTCAAATTACAATGGTGTGCAACAGAAGTCTGTATAGTGATACAGCAAAGTTTTTAGCTGGTTATTTTTTTCTTTTTGTTTCCCTTCCACAGGTATCAAGCATGATGGGACTATGTGTGATACTTGTAGACAGCAGCCTATCATTGGCATCCGATGGAAATGTGCCGAATGCACAAATTATGACTTGTGCACAGTTTGCTATCACGGTGACAAGCATCACTTGAGGCATCGTTTTTACAGAATTACCACGCCAGGAAGTGAAAGGTAAAACCTAACTTTTTCTTTGAGAAATCAAGTAGAAACAGGTATTTGTGGTTAACTTTCAAACTGAACGTTTGGTTTCTGAAATTTGGATTAGGTAAGGGAGTGCCTTGAGGTTAGATTCTGTTTCTGGGAGGAGGGATGAGTTTTTGGATCTTAGAAAACATGGAAATTTTTGGAAGAATGGAGTACAGGAAAAAGTTAGGATGTGATTATTCGGTTTTGCTTAATCTCCTTGAAGCCTTCCTAGTTTTTGTGTTCTCATAATAGCAGCTTTAAAACAAAGATAATTACCTTTATACCACGTGTAATCACAAAAAGATTTGTCAATGAATTCTGAATGTGAAGGTTTAATTAGGTTCAATAATGGTGTGGATAGACTGAAGGAAAATACCCTCCTTGAAGGTTATGGAAAACAAAATGATCTGGGAATACAGGAAGCAGAGAAGAGGATGCTATGAAGGATTGTTCTACCCTTGCCTTGGTTTTCATGTTCTTAAGCACCTATTATTATCTCTCAGTGGAGAACTCTGAGCATAATTGCATTTAGTGTGTTCTTGCATGGATGTTCTTGACTTTAAATAACTTGTTTCAGTCCAAAGCCCCTCTCTGTCATTTATCTACCAGTTAAGTGAGAATTTGCCTTCTGCTAAATACTTACAGAGCTATGGAAAAATGCTTCATAAGAGCTACACAATGTGCTGTCACTTCTGTTATGTTTCCTGAATGATCTTTCATTAAATCATCAAAATGTATTTTTTTTTAGAAATGGTACTCATTTGAATGTGACATATGTAAGACAGCATTTATAGAAGTTAGATTTACAAGTGGGCTATAAATCAGTGATGTGCTTTAATCAGTTCTTTTACGGTTTAGGGAAGTGGCTGGAGCACATAACCTGAAGTCTCAGATTGTGCCATATAGAGTCTGTGTTTATATTTTCAAGTGTTTGCTTATAAGTTTTAACTGTGGCTTGATTAAAACATAAGAACTGTTTTGTTTTTGTGTTTTTTGTTTTTTTTTTTGGAGGCTCACACTTATAGCTTTAGGTACCAAATGGATGTCATAAACTTATTCTCAATTGGAATGTTGAATGCCGAACAAGACTTAGAAGTTGGACTTAAAAATTTCTTTTAATGTAGTTAAGGGAAAATAGGTGACAAAATGCTTATTTTCTATTTATTTCTTTTTTTGAAGTCCTGTTACTTTTGAGAATGCTTGCCAGACTTTTGTTACTTTCTTAAGCTGAAATTTCCTTTGTAGTTTTAAGAGGTTGGTTATGGTGAATGCAGCACAAGTTTTAATTTTGAAGATAGATTGTGCACTCTGTATAATATTGCTGGAAGTCTTTTGCATCTTGTCACTTTCTCCCTTTCTTTGTTTACTCTTGCTGAGCTCTTATCTAGAAGGCAGCTTCTCCTGCCAAGGAGCTGTTTCTATTGGATCAAGCTTAGCTGAGAAAAAATGATGGAAGTTAACTGTTTTAGGGAGGAGAGAAGGGCAAAACAGTGCTGTTGAATTTGAGGGATGTCTCACGGGAAAAATGGCAAGAGACATGTAAGAATATTTTGATGAAGGGAAGCATAAGCTCTTACAATTTTATTTTTGAGTCTGGGAGATAATATGGGTGGCATAATGAAGTAGTGTATGTAGATTTGTATCTCAGTTTTGTAGGTGTTGAGAACTTCTTAAGAAGCTTCTCTAAACAAGATTACTTTGTATTTTCAAGTACTTTTATTTTTCTTAGAAAAAAAAGATGGCCAATATTTATGTGTGCTCTTTGCATTGATTGTAACAGTTGAACTTTTTCCTTGTGTGCCATCTGCTGGATGTTAAAAGTTAGCAGGAGGCTGAGAAATTTCCTGAAGTGGTCAGGAAAAGTTCTGAATTCAGCTGAAAAATTCTTTTGTCTGGCAACAAGATCCTGGCGTGAAGTTAAGAAGCCTTGTTGCATAAAAATTGGTAGCTTTTGAGAGGATTATTTATATTATTTCTAGTTAAATAATCATGAACTGTTGTGTTGAGGCTTGTCTACTTCAATCCTGTTAAAGTCAGAAGAAAAAGAAGAGGTTTGCTTTAAAAACCCACATAAGACTTAAAAAATGGATGCTACTATATTGACTTCAATTTGCCAAGAGATGCTATAAAAAGCATGTAGAAAAACTGAGGGAGGAGGGAAAAGAGATGCTCTTAATAGCATAATTCTCAATAAAAGTGACAGGGCAGTTATGGGACAGAAATATTGGCTTAGGGTGCATCTAAGAGAAACAGAAATTTGTTTATATACATCTGCATATACTTTAATGATTTTAATAATCTAAGTACAGGTCTATATGCAAGCATTTACAAGATGAATGCTGGTAGTAGGAAGCCTGGAGAAAAATTGTTAGAATTAAAAAACTAATTATAAACAGTCAATAAATCAGATTTTGGAAGTTCATGAGTTTGTGTCTGGCGTACTGCTTGTGTGATTGATGCCCTGAAATCTGCAGTTGTGGGTTATTTTTGTTTTAAGATGCTTCCCTTCCCATCCCCAAAGATTTGTTTTGGACTTCCTTTATTATCTTGACATTTGTGGGTTCTTCTTTTAATAACTTCAGGGTATTGTTGGAGTCTCGACGTAAATCAAAGAAAATTACAGCAAGAGGAATCTTTGCAGGTGCCAGGGTGGTGCGAGGAGTTGACTGGCAGTGGGAAGATCAAGATGGTGGCAATGGGCGTAGAGGAAAGGTAAAAGTAA
Source organism: Thryothorus ludovicianus (assembly GCA_013397245.1). NCBI lineage: Eukaryota > Metazoa > Chordata > Aves > Passeriformes > Certhiidae > Thryothorus > Thryothorus ludovicianus. The sequence goes on along the minus strand of VZTB01010301.1, from coordinate 793,873 downwards.
AACGGGTTTAAATAAGAAGCTCTACCTTTTTCTGCTCATGTAATGGCCTCAGTGGCCTTTTTAATTGTAGAGCAAAAATACAATAATGAAAGCTACTCTTTTAATTGACTGGGCATTTTTTAAACTTGTAGTACTTACGCATTTAGAAAGAGGAGGGTGTGTATACATACCATAGCCAGTTCTTTCACATTTTAATTTGCATTTTTTCAATATCAGCACAGAATTTTTTTATTTATTTATTTTTTGTCATGGTTGTCTGTTTAAGATTGACTTGTAGCAACATTAAGTTCTTAAGCATATTTCAGCTTTACTAGAGAGCCAGTATAAAAACAGAGCTATCAAGAGTAGTCCTTTCTAGTCATCACTGCATTCTGTACTCTTACTGCTTGTGGGCCAGCACATTTGTGTATCTCTTGCTGTTGGTTTTCACTGCTGGCACCCTAGGGTTTTGTTTTTCACCTAATGATTATAGGAACTTCTCCAGTTTAAAATTAAAAAGCTTCGCAAGTTTTGGATGTGGATATTACATTACTGGCTTAGGACAGTATAGGAGTGGTTTTGACACAAATATAAGAGTAAAAATATTTGTATTTATTGAAAGTTTTATGAAATAAGTTATTAATCATAACCCTTTCCTTTTACAACTTCCATTTACCTTGAGAACTAATGAAGGTTTGTTAGAAGTATGAACATACAACAGGCAGTGTAAAATATACTGTGACTTTTATCACCAAATTTGAGAATTGGATGCCCTTGTATCTTGGTGACCTGATGCTTTTTATGGAATTTATTTCTAATACATTTGAACAGCATTTAAAGGAGAGTGAAAAGTTCCTGAATATGATATTTAGTCTATTTTTGTATTCTTGTTTAGCTTATTTTATTTATGGAAGACATTTATGGAAGCCCTAGGACTTTTGGGGATTTCATTTTGAATTTTACTGAAAGGAAATAGTAAGTTTAAATCTCTTAAAGTGAGGGATATTTAAATGCAGCTTTTTTCATCTTGATTATTTACCCCTTCCCATGTCAAGATACACTGAAATCTCTGAAACTTCACAAAGTAAGAGTCTAATCCTGCACAGTCTGCTTTGTGTACTAAATTTGTTTTAGAGGGATTGTTTGCCTGTGTATCTGAAAATATATATAAATGCATATAAATGTTTTTGAATGAAGACAGGTATGTCACAGATAGAAGAAACACTGTTTAAATAAGTATAAATAAGAGTGAAAGCAAATTCTGGAAACTGTTTTTTTCCCCCTTTTTTAAATAATGGAAGTGTTTTTGGAATTTGGTGCATTGCCTCCTGATTTCAGAAGTGTCAGGGAAAGACATTTTCACATTTTCACTCTCCTTTTGTGCTGTTGTTGAACATTGGCTCTGGAAATAAAATTTTGTCTCTTAACATAGTGCACAGTCACCAGGCTAATGCAAGTTAAACCAGACATATTGAAGCAATTAGAATGGTTTTCATCCTGTTATTCTTAGTTAAATGCTGCTTCTGGTAAGAAGCAGTTCAGATTTTGTTCTCTGCTTGTGTAGTTAGATAACCTCCAACTATACAAAAGAAAAGTAGGCCCTCAAAGCATATATTCAGAGAAATGCTGTCTTAACACACCTAGGGAACACTTGAATCAATGAGAAAACAGCTTCAGAACAAATTTTATCAGGTTTAGTAAAATTGCGATATCATTAATTATTTTGAAGAGATGAGTCAATTTTTAAGTTCAAATTGTGCTTCTGAGTCTTTGCTCTAGAAACCATTTTCTTATTTTCACAACTGAATAGGTAACTGAAATCCAAGACTGGAGTGCGTCGAGTCCACATAGCGCAGCATATGTTCTTTGGGACAATGGTGCTAAAAACCTTTACAGAGTTGGCTTTGAGGGCATGGTAAGTATAAAAGAATACAAAGGGTAAAATGCATGATGGGGGAAGGGCAGTAAGAATAACTTGTGCTTTATGGTCCTGCTTTTGTGATATGCTTTGTCAGTTTGCATGCTGGTAGTCAAGTCATTGTGAATCCAGCTATAAGGGTCCTGCATATGTATTAGGAAGAAAGTCTGATCTGGGGATTTATTAAATGGGAATAACTACAAGTTAAGAGCTGCTTTCTGCCATAGTAAATATTTGCATCACACACATTCCTCTTTCTGTGCTACTGTTGTATTTAAATTAAAACTCAGAAAAGAGTGGCAAGCATAGTTACCAACTTTTTAAAAAACCCTGTTCTTCAACTCCTGAACTCTTCAGTTGACTTCAAATTTTGGTGTGATTACTGCAAGATTTGCAGTTTTTAAATTGCTGTCAACACTCGGAATGCTATTGAGAGCAATTTTCTTTTTGCAAATGGAAAGGTGTTGAATTAAATTACGACCTTAATTTGATTTAGTGCTAAATTTTTCTGTTTCCTTTTGAAGCTTCTCCAGCAACTTCTTCAGCTTTAGAGAGAAAATGGGTCAGACTCTAGCCTAAGTGCCTTCTGTTGCTGGGTTTTCTTATCCTAATGTGGGTCAAGGAAAGGTTACTTTGATTATCAGCTGCTTAAAACATCTTAATTAGCATTTTCTCTGCATGATTTTTGTTTGATTGTGCATAGGAAAGCCGTATTAATTTAACATTGAAGTGTCATCTTTGTCAGATGTGTAACAGTAATAAAATGTTAAACAATGACCAGTTACTTTTTTGGATGTAAACTATTTGACCTTATAGCCTCACTTGAAGTTTATTTTTATATTTAAAATGAAAATAAATACCATTTTTGTGGTAAATAGATGTTTTAGTGTTACGTTTACAAAGAGTAAACTAATTTAGTGCTGGTCAGCTTTTCTGATGCATTAAGATCCTAGGGGTAAAATATGAATCAGTATTAAATTATGTGCTTCATGGTATCCCCTAGTTCTAAAGAAAATTCCTTATATACTGGCAGAAATGAATGTATGTTGTATTTTATAGTATAGCATTCATTCTATGTTTGGTATCTTTCCTCTTGTGATACATGGAAAAGTAATGGTTACAAAATCTAGATAGAATGAGATACAGATCAACTGATTTTTTTGTTGTTGTGGTTGTTATGACTTCAGTTGCTATGTTAAAAGTTTTGGACTACATAGTAAAGTGCTGTGGAATCATTAAAGATTCCTTTTGGCCTCAGGAAAAAACTATATTTGAGATGAGTTATATTCTGCTTTGAAGTAGTTATTCCCTTAATAAAAAAAAATATTATTGTTAAATCAACTACGTTCTCTTTCCAAATTTTTGTCACCTCTGAAAGTGTTAAATATTTCTAGAAAACTCCATTAAGTACTGCAACTGTAAATTTGAAGGGGTGATAGTGACCCTTCACACAAGTTTTGTAGAAATAGAAATATTTGGTCAATTAATAAAAAAAAGCCTGTTAAAGTGTGAGACTGCATATATAGATGTTGTATTTAGGATAATAGAGAATAAAACATGTACATGTGGATATACAGAAAGGATGGTTTGAGGCTGTATAAGTACTGCTAACCTGATTGTAATCTATTGCTATACTAATTTTATCTTTGGTATTGTCATCAAATGTAATTTTCACTTCAGACAGAATGGATTCTTGGATAGCTGTGAGAGTTAATTTGAATGTAATGCTTAATATTATAACTGATTAATAATTTGTTAAATGTACAATTCATTATTATTGTTTACTACTATTTATGTGCTGTTATGCAAAGCTGGGACTGTCAGAAAGTTCACATGAAGTTGGGGCAAACTTGTTTTGGTACTTGGAAATTGGTTTAAAGGGTCGAGAGAATGTGGAATCAACAATACTCGAGAGTGTGTAGCCATGTAAATACAGCTGGAAAGAGAACCTGACTTGAAAATGGATAACACTTGACTCATGCTAATGGAGCTGATTAAAGAAACACAGCTCATTATTGTAAGTCAGTGTTCTTGTTGGATAGCTGATAGGCTCCATCTGGTCCTCAAAATTAATCTATCTGGCCTGCCAGCTTTGGGGAGATGAGGTTTGGCTGGTGGGGCAGCAGGTGCTAGCTGAAAACCTGCATTTATTTCTGCTCAGATACTTGGAGGTTTTATTTGTGTTTGCTGTGTTTACATGTGAAGAGGCTGAGAAGTGCATTTTGCCTCTTTTTTTTTTTTTTTTTTTTTTTTTTTTTTTTTTTTTTGTAGTTGTGTGTTTTAATTCTATTGGTTTTTTTCTTTTTTTTCTTTTTTTTTTTTTTGTGAAGTCTGGCATTTAAATCTGTGAGTTTCTGTTGCCCCAGGCCACAAATTCCCGAATTGAAGTCTGTGTTTGTGATGCTGTTAGGTGAGATAAAATGTTTGCTACAACCTTTGTGAGAACGAACTACTGTTGGCTTATATGGTTGATTACACGACTCACATTTCTTACTTATATGTATTCAGAGTCCTCAGCCAAACTGAGCTGTTTCATACAGCTCACATAACCTGCTTTAGAAATGTGTGAACTTTCTTTTTTCAATGAAGAGAGATCATATGTAATTTAGAAGTTAATGGGAAGATTGTGATTTTACTTTTGGGGCTTGTGTCTGGATTTTATTTTTTTGTATCACGTGAGCTGAGGATGTAAAGCTGGTGACTTCCCTTGGTTTTCAGTGGAAAATAGTTCCATTCACAGGAGTGTCCTAAATCAATTTCATAATTTAGAAATTTCTTTCAGAATTTCTTTGCTCTGTACCACTTGGCTTTTTTTGTTGCAATTAGCCTCTCCTTGTTTCTCTTTATGGAGGATTGTGCTTTCATCTGCGTAGCCTCTGAAAGAAGTATCTGTAGTTATCATCCATCATTGTCACAGTGATCTGTAAGCCATCTGTGTTGTTGTACTTTTTTTCCACAAATTCCAAATAGTGAATGGAAAAGGGAAGTTGAGATTGTCTGTTCATCAACTTTTATTTGGATTACCCATGAAGTTATTCTTTGAAATTGCTCTAGAGGATTTTAAGAATCACTTCTTACCACCTTCTTTTTTAAAATAAAACTAAGGTAAATTTCTTGGTATACTAGGCATTGTGTGTGACTGTTTCAAATTATAAAGAAATGCACCTTCCACTGTAGTTAAAACTGTCAGATCTGTAATGTCAGTCAAATCTTCAGTTCTCTGATTCTTTTTCTTGTTACCACAACAATGAAAACAAGATATTTAGGAAGGAAGAACAAGCATATTTTCTTAGTTTAGTGTCTTTTCTGTTTCTTCTATGTGCTGATCATAATAGTTTTAAAAAACAAAATCAAGAATTTTTGGCCACTTTTATGCAAGCAGCAGTTGTTTTTTAATACATTTCCTGTAGTATAACTTAGATGTCAGTAAGAAAATTGGTAGTTGGGTTTTTTTTGAATCCAGAGAGGAAGGAGATGTTTATGTTTACCTTGTGCATTTATTTGCATTTGTCGGCAGACTTTGTTTTGCTTCTTTTTGATGCAGTCACATTTCTCCTGTAGTCTCAACCAAGTCAAGTTTTTCATCTTTCTTTGTTGCGAAAAAAAAAATTTCCATTAAGCAGAAATGTGTCTACTATCACTTTCCAATTTTATTTATAGTATTAACTGAAAAGGAAGACTGTATCTTCCTTTTAAAATAAAAGTGATACATGTAAAGCTTTTATAAGTGCCTATAATAAATAGTAAGGTTACAAACCATTCACTCAGGATTTGCCTGAGGTCTGGTTTCCTGTGTAAGAAACTGTTACTATTGTTTCTGTGTCTCACACTCTTTGTCATTTTAGTCACTTTCTTTACCATCTCCTACTTCCTCCGTTTATTACTTCCCAGCTTCTTGAAACTGAGAAGAATTTGAGTTTGTGAAATTTGAAATATGGCATTTCTTATAAACCTTTAGGTAAAACTTAGGGATTTATCCAGTCTCTTGTTGCCTTGATCTAATGACAAAGTAGTGTGAACTGAACTTTTTCCAATTGTCTCTGAAGGGCTGATTTCCTTGCCAAAAGCTGTTGTGAGCTTAAAGTGACCTTTGCTGTGTGTGTTCATTGCTACCTTGACCAACTGCAGCTGTGGCACTATTCCTGCTGGTGTATCTGTAAGATCAATATTAATTTCTCCCCTGATACTTGCTGCTGGTGTTAGATGCTGTATCAGTGCATCTGGATCAAACATTCCTCTTCTTCTCAGAAGCACAGCTAGCTTTCCTATCAAGTCTGTAGACCCTGCCTCCCTGGATTTGATGGATGGCATTCCATATTGATTGGAATAACTTGATATTTTTGTAGTCAGTTGCGTTCTTCAGCTTTGTTTTCCTCCTCAAGGTTGGGGATAATGGTGCTTTTATACCATCTGCCAGCGCTGCTGACCTTGCTCTACATTTTCTCATTCTCTGAAGTTTTATGAAGATGAAATTGATGCTGTTTATTTCCATTGGTATAATTGGATGGTATGTCAAAGTAAAGTGTTATATTTAATGTATTTCCCATTTGACTGGGCAACTTGTGATTTCTATGTAAAGCAGTCACATACTGCTGGAATGCAGATTTTTATGAAGTTAAGGTGTGGATGCTGGAAGATCAAAGTTCTCCATTGTAGGCAAAAACCATTACTACCCATTGCTTATCTGCATCAGCTGTTGCTACTCACCTGCAAGTTGTGCTGTGCAATGTCTGATTCCCTTGAGTTCCCTTTTCCTTGAGTTCTCATTGATTGCCAGCTTAACTGGGCTTTCTGTCTCTAATTGTACACAAATTCTACAAAATCTATAGCTTATTTTTCTGTTTTCTGAAAGAATGCTGCTTGGGGTTTATCATATGATTTCTCCATCACAAGTCATTGTATAAAAGCTGATTTGTTCATCTCCACCAGGTATTTACATTATACCCAGCCTCACAGTTGTTATTGTTTTTCTGGTGGTGTCACTGTGAGTCTAAAATTTATATTCTAACATCTCTTGTTTTGGTACTTTCTCTTTTCCACTTGCATGTCTCAAACAATCTGCTCTTTTGATTGATTTTGAAGTCTCAGGGTGACTCATAACTTTTAGAAATCCCAGTGGGGTTCTCTGAAGTGCAAAGCCCGATGCATCCAGGCTCCATCCATGTGTGGTTTTGCTCCATGTGCACTAGGGGGGCCTCTTGCCATGCAGTCCTCAGAATAGAGTGACCAGGAGCAAACCATCATCCCTGATTTTTTACTTAAATTACTTGAGTGGGAGAAAGCTAATTTTCCTTTTCTGAGAAGTGTAACAGCTGAGTGCTGGAGGGACTATTGTAGTTGCTTACCCAGCTTTTGTAGTGCTGAAATAAAACTAAATACGGTTTTCTGTCTTAAAACTCCAGAATCTTTTTTGAGTTTTGGTCATATTTTAAGGCATTTGCAGGCTTTTAAGATGTTGATGGTACTTTTCTTAGTAGTGCTGTTTGCCAAGTTGCCAAAGGCACTCTGCTTATATACACTACATAAGTTTGTTTTGTACTACCTTAATATCTGTCAGTGTCTTATCTTTCTTTGTGTTTTGGGTCCTCCAATATTTTGTTGAAGGCTTCTGGGAAAGAAGAAGAAAAAAAAGACATGTTCCCTTGCTTTTCTGCAATAGTTAGATCAGACTCTTGTTTTATTCTTTAGCAATATAACATTGACTACATCATGTTAGAGAAATGAAGACAGTTGTGAAGCTGAGGTTGAACACCAGACTACCACTTAGTTTTTCAACCAAAGCATATCATTATACTCCAGAAATAAACAGTGCAAGGCACAGTACAGGCAGGGTAAAATACAAGTGCAGGTTTCTGAGTTTGGTATGTTTTTGTTTTTTTTTAAATTTAGGATACTGTAGCAGGCTGCTTAGTAATGTCAGCTGCCAAACAGTAATTAGCCTTTTAATGAACGTTTTGTTTCTTCTGCTAGGTTTTAGCCATCAGTCTGCTCAGTGCATTAACACTTCCTGTAACACAAGCAATCTTTCACCCTGGTTCTGCCTGGCAGGGAGCAGAGCTTTTGGACTCTCCTGCGCTCTATTCTTAGTCTTCTGAAGAATGTGACAGCAGCTCTTGCATGTGCACCCCTCCTTGTCTCCTTCACAGACAGCTGGTTGTTGCCTGACAGGGAGGGCTTGTATTCCGGGGGTGAGACCCAGTGCTCCCGGGCACGTTCAGTCTCCCTCGTTCCGGGGAATGAATGAGTTTGCCATCTGGGATCTGGGATGGTCCCTTTGTCTGCGGCCGAGCTAAACCCGGCACCTGCCCACCGGGTGGCAGCATCCTGTCGCAGGCCTTCTGCTGCCATGCTGAGCAAGCTCTTTCTCTGGTCTCAGGGGATTTGAAGAGCAGCTAAAATCTCATTGTTTTCCTCTGGCTGTCTTCGTCATTTTTCCAAAGTGGTGGTACATTCTTCGTAGATCAGGACATACACTGGATTTTGTATTGTTTCTGACTGCTTACCAGTTGCCAGGGGTGGTATTGTGCTCATTAGAGCCTTGATGATTTGTAAGAGTTTAGAGTTTTCATTTTAATCCTTTTGCAGGAGGACAGTCTGTTAATAAATCTAAGGCAGGGGTAAAAGAATTGTTCAAGTACTTGTTTAGTTATGTTAAATTATATCATTACCACCACCTGTCCCCTACTTCCTCCCCCATGCTATAGAATATTCTGACACATTTTGCAGTTCCTGATCTCCTTCCCAACTTATTTTGCACTCAAAAATGCCCTTTGTTCAGTGAGAATTGTTTCATAACAAACAATGGCAGATAAAAGCTATTTAGAATTATGCATTATACAGGGGAAAAAAACCTAAAGGAAAGGAGAATTATAGAAAATCCTCTGGCTTTACATATAGGAGTTGGTTACCACACTTGAAATTTCTCTTTCTCATAATATGAAATAGTTTTATGAAGAATGAGCTTTAGAACATTTCTCTTTAAAAACAACATATTTTGCTCAGTGTAGTATTTTGTTAAGTAAGTTTGTTAGGGCTTTTTTAAAGTAATACCCTTCTAGATATTCTTAATTGAAAAATTTTCATTTTATACAATCTGAGTGACAAGTTTTCTTGAAGTTAAACATGGATCTGTCAAAAAGTGTTGGGAAGAGTGGGCAGCACTGGCAGGCATTAAATGATGTTTCCTTGCTTGTGTTACAGAACTCTTTTTTAAAAAGAAAAATAACTTAATAGAACAATGCAAAAGTGCTTTGTGTTTATTCCTGTCTTTGAACTAAAAAAATTCTCATCCTTTATAGCCTCTTATGTTTGTGAAGGTTAATAAAGTCTTGAGAATGTCAAGGTTGATAGATGGGAAAGTATTTGAGATTGTGTGCATCATGGGACATGTTTTTTTGTACACATAATTTTCAGCCTTTCTTAATTAAATATTTCAGTTCTAGTTTCACTGACCTGGAGACTCGGTCACTGAGGACTAAAGTTGTCTCAATCTCTCTCTGTAGTCTGACCTGAAATGTGTTCAAGATGCAAAAGGAGGCTCTTTCTACAGAGACCATTGTCCTGTATTAGGTAAGTTGAAGGTGAAGTAAATTCATGTTGATTTGCATTAATCATACTCACTCTGGATTTCCCTTTCCTTTTTAAATGTCATCCAAAACTAGTCCTTTCTAGTGAAATGTAAATAGTAATGTTTCTGTGTGCTGATGATAAATTGTTGTGCTTTTCTAAATTGTATTTGGTAGCAGTGTGCCAGGGGGATGGCAAAGGAGCTTTTAAGTGTTCATTAAGTTATAAATTGCGTTGTGTGTCCCGTGACTGTATTTCTAAAAAGCCAAACATGGCTGTTTATTCTTACAGAAGTGGCTTAAATATTAAGAGATCTAATAAATCTAACTCCTTGCATAAAAGCACTGTTGGTTTATTAACACCAGAGCTTTTATGTGTCCAGATGTCTAACACCATATGATAGCTTTTAAGATCCCCAGTTTGAGCCCATAGTGGAACTTGTCAGGAGTACTTAACATTTGCCAGTGTCATTGCTGTTCGCCTTGAAAACTCAACAAAAACTACACAATTCTGTTGCCAGAGGTCTCAAAGTTTTTTTACCTGTTGGCCTCTGCAGTTGCAGAGACATTGGTGTGGAGTCACCATCCTTGGAAATGTTGAAAACATGTAGATAGGGTACTTGGAACAGGATTCAATGGTGAACATAGTGATGGTGCTAAGTTGGTGGTTGGACTTGAAAATCTCGCAGGACTTTTCCAACCTTAACAATTCTATGAGTCTCAGAAATTAACTTCTGTTCTTTAAATTGCTTGGAAAATTAGTATGATGATGTAAACTTTTCTTTCCTTACTCCTTTTCAGGTGAGCAAAATGGTAACAGAAACCCTGGTGGGCTGCAAATAGGTGACCTTGTAAACATTGACCTCGACTTGGAAATTGTGCAGTCTTTGCAGCACGGTCACGGAGGATGGACTGATGGCATGTTTGAAACTTTAACAACAACCGGAACAGTTTGTGGCATCGATGAGGACCATGACATTGTAGTACAGTATCCAAGTGGCAACAGGTTTGTTCTATAGCTTTCATCAGTGCTTCTCACAAACTTCCCTTGCTCTCAGTGCTTATGATTACTTGGTGTCAGAAGCTCTCTCTTCTCCTTTTGTGTCTATTAAGATTTCTTTTCAGATGTGTATTGGGGACCTAAATTTGAGGATGCTTTAGTGGGAAAAGGAATTTTGCTGCCTCTCTCTCGGTGAAAATTTGAGTCCAAAATAAGAAATTATATTCTAGACTATCTTATTTGCAAAATGTAGTGTTTTAAGCAGTAACTTAATTTTAAATTTAAAGCTATCTATCCTATGGTTTCAAGAGGCAAGGTAATAGCAATTCATTGTGGGTTTTCAGGAAAATAGTTTAAGAGGACAGGTGACAAACCTCAGGGGGATCTTGTCTAAATTAGAGTCACCTTGACATGATCCATATCTAGCCTTTTATTATTCAAAGGAATGTTAGTTTATGTAAATACCATAGACCATATGTAAATACAGACCAAGTATAGGAGGTATTGAGGAAGCCAAAACCACTCCCTGCAAGCAGTTTAGGTTTGATTTTTGCTTAGCTGCATCCATGCTAACAAGACTCAAACCCAGCTGTACAGCAGGGTTTGAATCTGATATGGCCACGTGGTTTTTCTGTTCTCCTGCTCTCAAGTATTGGGCTTATCTTTAAAAGGTAGCTGGTGAATGGAATATCATTTTAGTTGTATATGGAATTTGACCTGTTCAGTTTGTCCAGAATATTATTCATTCAGGATTTCCCTCAAGATATTGTTTGTTAATATTACAAAGTAAAGCAGAACAAAGCTGTTTTCCTAGCTAAAGGGGTGCAAGATGCTTTTCTACTGGCAGTCATGTCAGCAGAGTCAGTGACAGAATCTGCTATGTTTTGTGGTCTCGTCCCTGGCTAAACAGCTAAGTGCCCCTAAATCAGTAAAAATTTATACTACCAACAGGATAGTTTGATTGAACAATGAGGTATGTCTGGGTTATCTATTTAATTGGAAAGTATTGTTGTAATTATAATGTTGCAGCTTTTGACCTGAGGGGAGGGGCCAAAATTCTATGTTCTTCCCATGTTGTTTCCTGACAGTTCAGTCCTTGTGAGACAACTTGGATCTGCTGCTTTTCAACCAGTTATTTCCTCCCTGGAAAAATAAAGCAATTGTATAGTTACTTTCAGGGCTTATACATTGCTGTCAGTTTGCTTCTTTTTAGTCAGGATTTTTCTTAATTGCTTTTACAAATGTATAGCTCTGAAGATTATTGTTGAAATTAATTCATGAGCACAATTAATTAATTATTAATTATTTGTTATTAATTAATTATTAATATATTAATTAATGATCCACAGGCAAGTTTATGGACAAAAAAGGGATATCAGCAAATATAGTATGCATAGTATCCAGTCACTGGAAGTTTGTAGGCATACAAGCAGAAACTTACTCAACAGATAATTTTCACACATATATTTTGCTTTGTGTGTTTAAGATCTACTTTAAATAATTCATTATTTAGGTGGACATTTAATCCAGCTGTTCTCACCAAGGCCAACGTAGTCCGAAGTGGAGATGCTGCTCAAGGTGCAGAAGGAGGTACCTCTCAATTCCAAGTGGGTGACCTTGTTCAAGTATGTTACGACTTGGAGAGAATCAAACTCCTCCAGAGAGGTCATGGGGAGTGGGCTGAGGCAATGCTTCCGGTGAGTGGCTGTGTGTTTGCATTCATAGATGGTAAAGCTTGGACAGTATTTCTAGTTGTTATTGGAAACGTACTTGGAGGCTGCAGGAGTCTAAAAGGGATTTTCCTCTAAGTTTTTGTCAAACTCAGTGTAATACTTGCTCAAGTATACCAATCTGCTTAACCTAATGAAACCTGTCTAAAGGTGGTTGTGATTTTACTGTTAAACAATGGACTTCATAAAATTTATATTATATAAAAAAAAATTAGAAATCTGAATGTTTTATTTGCGTTTGATGTTTTCTTTAATTCAGACTTTAGGTAAAGTTGGTCGGGTTCAGCAGATCTATTCAGACAGTGACTTAAAGGTAGAGGTTTGTGGGACATCTTGGACTTACAATCCAGCAGCTGTCTCGAAGGTGGCATCAGCAGGATCTGCTATAAGTAATGCATCTGGTGGTAAGTTTGAAGAATTACCAGTAATATATGTATGGCAAGCAATTGTGTTAATTAAAAAATTGTTATAGGTACTAATACATTGTTTGTATGCAAGGTTAATAATAGACTTGGAGTTTACGTAATGGAAGTTGTACTTGAGAAAGATAAGGAAAAAAGCTTGCAGTCAGTATGGAGATATTATATTGATCAGGTGCTTCTGTTTGGTCACAGTGCAGGTGTGTCTTTGGAGGTCCACTCTAAGGACTTAATGGTTGGAAGGGACATTAGATTGAAATAGGGACTAAGGCATGGAGAGAGTGTCACTGGCAGTAACAAGCAGCCTCCTTGTCTAATAGGTGGTTTAAGATAGGCACAGACAAGGATCTGTTGCAGGTTGTTATTTATTATAACTCAGGATAGTTATTTCTTTAAAATTTCTGTCTTAAAATTTAATCAGACATCCTGTGATTAATTACAGTGGGATTTTTTTGGTGTCTATGTAATCACACTTCAGTTTTGTTGAACATGCTGTCATTCATATAATAACAAAGCAGAAAGACTGTCCAGCATGCTTTGTGTTCTGTTGGCAGTTACACAGATCAATTGAAACCAGAATTTTTTCTTTTTTCAGTCATAGCCAGTTGTTCTTTCCTCGTCACATACTTGCTTTAATGCCAAGAAAACTTTCTACATAGTTTTCTAGATTTTTTCCTAAGGAGGCATAGATGCAGTGAGTTTTCTCAATAAAGAAATGAGTACAGTGGCCATAAAACTATCTAGAAGAGAAATACAACTTAGTGTTTCAAATCACAGAAGACAGGCTATACCTGATGATAGAAAGTCTGTTATAGCAATTCACAAATTCATGTTTTTACCTTGTCCCACCCTTCTGTATTTTGTGGAAGGAAAGCTATTTGTGGTTCAGTCACCTTTGTTCTGAGGCGTCTGATGTGTCTTCACTGGCTAAAGGGTACTGGGTGCAGCTCTTTTTTCAAATTCAGTAATTTTACAGCTGCTATTTTATGGTAGTTTATGTATTACTATGTACATGGCCTTAGAAACACAACAAATGTTGCTAGGTATTTTTTTTGTTCTTGTGTAATTAGAATTGTAATCTTAGTTGCCTTTTGGTTAACAATTACAGAGAGATTGTCCCAGCTATTGAAAAAATTATTTGAAACCCAAGAATCTGGAGATCTCAATGAAGAGTTGGTTAAAGCTGCTGCCAATGGAGACGTTGCTAAAGTGGAAGACTTGCTAAAGAGGCCAGATGTAGATGTGAGTGTTGTGTTTTGGGAGTATCTCTTTTGGGGGCCTCTAGTGCTAAAGGAAGTGCTGCTGTTCTGGATACTCCTTGCCAGTCAGTAAGTGTGTCTTCTTAGAAGTAGTATAGCTAGTTCCAGTCTCTCTTCTCCCATTTCTTGTCCTATGAAATGTGTGTGGATTGTGTGAACATGGAGTTGTACATAGTTTCTTGCTGGACAGATTTTGTATTCTTTTGTCAACCTCTGGCTGACAGAGTTGGCACAGAGAACCAAAGGTTCACAATTACTGAAGGATCTTCAAATTCTTTTTTCAAGGGAGATATAAAGAAGGAGAGTAGATTTTTCAGGATGTTTTTGCTGTTGTTGTGAGTTTTTTGTTTTATTAACTCGTGAGGTAGATCATCTAATCTATTCTCTGTCAGATTCCTTTTACCAACTTGTTTAATACTGAAAAGTCTAAAAGAAAATGTTTAGTAATTAGAGGAGTTCATTTAGGGAACATACTTTAAAGTTAGTCTTTCTCACTACAGCAGAAGTAATGCTCTCAGTTAAGAGTCTGAACTTTTTCAGTTCTGAGCACTGATTTTTAGCTTAAGGTTTTACAAAACATGGGTTTTTGTTCAGACTCTCTCCTGTTGTTGCCATAAATTTGGCAAGGAAGTTACACATACCACAGAGCAGAGGACAGGTATAAATCTCAGACCTGTTCTCAAAAATCACCCAAAGATTAATATTTTTAATCCAAGTATCATTAATAAATATCTTAATGTTTGTAATAAATCCGTTTCTTCCTCTTTCCTTCAGTCTAGCTAATAAAGAAGTGAAATAGAGAAGATCTAGGAGACCTATATATGCTAAGAAGGCATCTTAAAATTGGGTTTTTTTGATTCGATGTTATGAGTGCTGTTGCTTCAAGTTTTCCACTGCTAAACAGCCTCACAGGAATGTGTGCGTGTCTTGAAACTCACCTGCAAGTGTTGGCATTCCAGGTGAACGGGCAGTGTGCTGGGCACACAGCTATGCAAGCTGCAAGCCAGAACGGCCACGTCGACATTTTGAAGTTGCTTCTGAAACAGAACGTGGATGTAGAAGCAGAGGTAACTTAGACATTTCAAAATATGCTTTATGTGTCCTTGTATTTTGTTAAATCCATGACAATTCTACTTGACTTCCTTTCTTTTTAAATGCCAGAGAGAGTGAAAAACTGCTCTTGTTACTGTGATTATGTACCTAAATTAGGCTCCTGCTAACAGTATTATAAAGGGTGAATATATAATTCTTTAAGACTTCTTATTAAATGAAATGTAACAACTAACATACTAGGGCTATATAAGCCAGTATGCAGTGAAGCCCCTTCCTTCTTTCCTTTGGTTTCATTTCAACAGTAGAAGGCAATGGGAGCTCTGCCTGTGGCATTGAGGTAAAAAGATGTCAGATTCTGCATCTCCAACTTCAGATGCTTGCCATACTTATATATACAAAGTTCAGTTAGGAGAAATCTTTCAGTTCTTGACAAAAACAGGTTAAGGGAGAAAGTGATAGCAGTATCTTTTGTTTAGGAACTGCCACCTCTTTATCCAGTTTTTCAGTGCCTTTTTTTTTAACTTCACGGAAAACAGAGGAGTGTTTCTTGTTTAGTTTTTTTAAGAATAATTGTTCGTGAGAATTACCCATCAGCATACTGTGATATATGCATTTTGAATTGATTTTTACTCAATTATTTACACACATATGCACTGATATTACAACCATTTCTTGGTTTGTGAGGCAGAAGAAGGATCTGTCAAATTTGATTTATTAAAAATAAAAACTGAAGCCTAGTGGGATGCTGAGAAATTGTTTACCCTGTTGTTGTTTGCATAACAGAAAAATAACATCACATGCTTGGGCATCTAGCAATACATCAAATTACTACAAATACATATCTGTATTTGATATACAGAAATTATAGAATGTTAAAACATTAATGAGGCAATGTAATTCTTGGAATTAAAATTATATTTACAGATAACACCATTAATTTATAAAGCTTTCATGCCAGATTCTAAAGATGACTTAGATTGATGCAATACGTACTTGCTGTGGTCTGATTTCTGTGAAGTAACTTCATGTTAGAAGTGGTACTTTCACTGCAGTACATAGTAAATACTGTTAAAATTAGGCTAAACTGCCTTTCATCTGTACTATGATGTTCAGAGCTGACATGTTAATCAAGTGGTAGACTGAAAGGAGGGTTTAGGAGCATTAAAGAGGTAAGTAGAAGCTCTACTTAAACAGTTTGAGGACAATACACCTGGTAATCTGCTAGCACTAGAATTTGTGAAGAGTTTGTGTTTGCTCAGCCTTCAGAAGCACCATCACACTGACATAAAGTAGTTGTCTGGGATTTTACTTGACAGTCTTCACATGACTGTGTTGCTTAAGTGAAGATGATATTTCCACTTGATTATATAATTGTCTTGGTTATAATAATAGTAATTTTCATAATATTAGATTAGTTATATTTTTTAGGCTTTAAAAAATGTAAGCTGTTTATCAATATTTATATATTTACATATATATGATGTTTATAAATATAGTTGTTTATAAAATGCAAAGATTTAACAGAGCCATCCCATTAAGCAGAGGGCAGAAATTTAGTCCATTTACTTCACTGCTGTGATCTGAGGCATGGAAACAATGGATAAAAATTCTTACTTTCCCTGCTTTATAGCTAAGTTGGATATTTTTACACTCACAGTCATTACTGCAGAGTATGTATGTTCATGATGACATTTTGTGGGAAGAGCCTCATTGTTATGTCCTGTGTTTTTCTCTGATGTCTTAATGTAGGCTACAAGTGGCCTCTGTTTATCAGAGAACAGTTGGTTATTGACATAGCTCAAAAACTCTGATGTAGATATTGCACAGTAAAAATATATGCTTCTAGGCTGCAGGCATTAATGGTTGTCAGGTATTATATTAACAGTACTGACCATATTATACTGTTGGCATATATAGAAATGTAGTGCTTTTAATATTTAGATTTATATCTAAATGCAAATCTTAAGGGCAGATGATTTACTATGTCCTGACTTTTTAAAAATTAATTATTGCTGTTCTGTAGGATTTTGTTCTCGAGATGATTTGTTTTGATACTGAACTAAAAAAAGGCCTGCATGATCTTGGACCTCTGCCCATTAAAGTAGGAATTCTATACATTAAGACTCAATAAAATCAGGCGGTTGTGTCTAAAAATTGAAATATGATAAAACTAAAGCATTCAATAATTATGAGGTTTCATCCATAAATAGCTTGATGTAGTCTTCAGACTGCAAATATGAAAGGATAAATTACCATGCCTCTGTGAAACCAAGTGCTCTGTAAATACAAGTCTTGTAGCAGTTTGGGACTACTGGCACACTCTTGGCAAAGTTTGCCTCATAATGATCCTTTTAACCAGATGAAAAATAGAGAGAAGGTCCCCTTTGTGATCCTCTCCCCTTGCAAATGGGCAAGTTTTGGCTTCTTTTGACTGTCCATTCATGTTGGATGAGCCTGAGAAGGAATCCTGCTATCTGGGAAGGCAGCTTGATAGCATGAGTTGATTTGGAAGAAATAAAAGTTTCAAAAGCTATTTAGTACCCTGACCATCTTGAAAACCATATCCATATTTTCAAAAAGGTACATTTGATAATTAGGGAATAAGCCTTCTTCCACCATTTTAAATGCTGTAACTCGTTTCATGCAAATACAATTTATGCTAAGGACTATCAATTTTTGCATTGGTGTAAAATGTATTACAAATGTGTTATATATAATAAAAAATACTTTTGAAGGATGTTGCTGAAGAAACAAATTAATGAGAAATTTAAAGTAACTCAGGGGAGACACTGAGCCCTTGGTCAGTCATGATTTTATTTTACAATTTTTAGTGTTTCTGTTTTCAAAATTGAATCCTACAAATGCACGATTATATTAAACTATACACAAACACTCAGAAACTAGCTTAAGTGCTAGGTGGTAGCAGTTATTTCATCATGTATAACTTAAATGGCATTTTACTTCTATCTTTTGTATATTGTCATTAATGCTGAAGTCACTTCATTGATGTTTTAAAATGTTTCATGTTGTACACTGAACTTCTATGAATGTTAAAATAGCCTGAACTGACAAATTTGACCTTCACATTTTAATTCTCAATTTGTGTGAAACTGAAACTGAATCAGAGTTTTAACAGTGTGAATCATCAACAGAGAATCAGAACTTATAGTTAATATCAGCATCAGTCACAAATTTCCTTTGAAAAAGGTTTATTAAGTGAAAATCAAGGCACATAATAAATCCTAATAAATACCAACCTAATTGTATGAACAATGAAATACTCATGTCTTGCATTATGATTTGGAATCTGTAACACTTCCCAGGTTATATGAAGGGATATTAAGTGTGATACTGTTTGGGTATTGAATTTTGTTTGTGAGTTTTATGGTTCTTTTGTTTTGTTTTTTTTTCTTGACAGTGGTTGTTTTGTAGTAGAAACCCATCTGAAGCTGAGTTTGAGTTTGAGTTTGATAAACAAACCACACAAAAGGTTCAGGGCAATAGTTGTATATGCTGTAGAATATCATGTTATAGAACGTGTGTTTATATGTGAACTGATTCTTCATCCTCTGTTGCTGCAATTTGAGCAGTTATTTAATTAACTATTTTAATGGTATCATAGTAGTCTCATTTTTCTTATTACATCAAATGCAAACAGTTCTTAGTTGAAATAACCTTATTGTTTAAAAGCAAAGGAAGTGTGAGCTATTCCAGGTTAAATGAATGTTTCCACTTTAGGACAAGGATGGAGACAGGGCTGTCCATCATGCAGCCTTCGGTGACGAGGGTGCTGTGATTGAGGTTTTGCACCGAGGCAGCGCAGATTTGAACGCTCGCAACAAGCGCAGGCAGACTCCACTCCATATTGCTGTCAACAAAGGACATCTGCAAGTTGTCAAGACTTTACTGGACTTTGGCTGCCACCCCAGTCTCCAGGTAAAGCAAATTTCAATGTAGAGTCACTTTACAGCTACTGAATTGCATGATTTGCTGTGTGTAGGTGATAGAAAAATTACAGAAAATGGGATTGAAAGGAATAGACGTTGTAAAGTTGTCTGTCTCAACCTTTACCCCCCCACCATGTGATCAACTGTAACAAAAATGCTGTTGAAGTCTATTTGTTTTCTTGACAGTTAGATTGACACCTGGTTTATTCTAGACAGTTGATACTAATTGGTATTTTCAGTCTATAGTTATTTTTAACTAAAATTGTTAACTTTCCTTCCTGATTAATTACTCTTATATGGAACCCACAACTCTGTGCTCCTTCTGCGTGCTACAGTTTAGCAGGCCAATGATATTGTGGAGTATTTTGTTAAAAGAAGCCTTTTATTTTTTTCCCAAAACAGATCTATCAATATTGGAACTATTTAGTCAGATTCACTTTCAAATGTTCAGCTTTTTTATCTGGAAAGCCCTCATGCCCAGGATCTCAAGGACCATAATTTCACAGGGAATTTTATCTGTAATGAAGGTGATGAAAGCAGTAGCATAAGTGCAATGTCCTGTTTAGCAGGTAGAGAGGAAATGTGCTATCAGATAAGCAAGTATCCACACTGCTGTATGCAGCTGCATGAACTGCATTAGTAAAACAAATGAGAATGGGTAAGTTTGAAGAGATTTGCATCAGAAAAGGGTGTAGTGGCCTGGGCAAATCAAGATATGCCATAATAAGATATTGCCTCTTTCTTTTGCCATGTCAATAATCAGATTTTTTTGGAGCTGTATATTCACATTAAAGAAGATAAGCAAAAACTTTTTTGAAATTAGTGAGCATAGTTATTTTTTATTTATCTCCTCGTACCTGACTCTTAAGGTACTGTCTTGATATTGCTGAGGTTGAGCTGTTATGTCCATCCAGACATAACATGACATAATTATGTCCTATTTAGTATTTGTTGAACAGTAGGTATAGTAAGGAATCTGATGTGCTGAGACTAGTAAAGGGTGACTGTAAGTCATGTGGGAACACGTGGGTACCCAAAGTGGATTTGCCTGAGTTTAAATTGCAGAATTTTGTTTCAGTTGAAAAAGTCAGTATAATGGTGCAAGGATGCTCCATCTGGAAAATATAATTGCTATTGAAAAAACTGAACTTTGAGAATCAGCATGTGTGCTGAGGAACTGTGATGTGCAAATGTGAGTAGGTGATTGATTTTGTCAATGAGAGCACAGGGGAGTAAGGCTGAAGCATGACTGGAATTTAAGTGGCCAGTGCTCTACTACTGCAGCCACTTCACTGTGTAAACAGAAACATATGTTAGTTTGTAAACAGGAAATTCAGAAAATATGATTATTGAAGCCAAATAAAAGCCACATGATTTAGTTCTGGCAAATTGGTTCACACTGGTTCAAGTGTTTCCATATTCTGGCACTTTCTGTTTGGCAGGTTTTGATTCTCACTGTAGCGATCTGTTTTCGTACTAGTGTATTGCTCAAATGTTCAGTTTCTATGTTAGTCAGCTTGCAGTTGAGTCAGTGTTGGTGACAAAAGACTTCCTGACTTATATGGTGCAAGAATTTTACTGGAAGCATAAATCTGGAGATTTTTCCTATGTAGCTGCAAGTAAGCTTAAATGGTTGTGTTTTCTTGCTGTTAGTCTAGGGCATTTCTTTTCAGTCCACCATTTGAGTCCTTGAATAAGTAATGTACAAAACGCTTCTAGGAGTAAAAAGTATTTTTTCCTTATTTGGGATATCAAGCTAAAAGTATAAATTCTTTGCCTGTTCAATTGTGCAGTCAAGTATTATCATGTACCTTGTGTAATATAATCTTCTATTAGCCATAACAAGTTAAAAGCTTAATACTGTTTTATGACATTGGCTTTTGCTTCATGGGGGATGATATGCTTCAGTTAAAACAACAGATATACCTACTTTTAGTACCTGGACTGCATTTTATTTTAATTTGCCTATACTTTAATTTCACACTGTCATTTTGGTATTGTCTTCTACGTGGTCAATTGCTGGCTAAACTTAGCATTTATTATTCAAAATTCCATGCCTCCTTCCACCTGACTAGTCTTCCCTCTGTCACATTAGTATTTGTTGCTGTCCTGTTACTCATAAATTGTAATTTGTGCATCAACTCCATCTGGATAAGGAGCATAGAGAAGTCATTATCTACCCCAGTGTCTTCAGTAATATGGGATGCAAAGCACAGTTCTGGCAGTAGTGTGAGTGTGCAATGGTGGAGCTCAGGGTGGGGTTTCCCAACGAAGCATTTGCAAAACTGGAACAAGACAAGAAGCAGCTTGCTCGGAACTCCACAGAATAGCAACACTCAGGTCTGGAAGAGCTGTTTTGTGTTTGTGCAGTCAGTTTTCCTGGTGATATTTTAGCATCTTTTTAGTGCGGATGCATGCAAACATTGACGTAAACTGTTTCTGGTTTTAGGATTCTGAAGGAGACACTCCACTTCACGATGCAATAAGTAAAAAGCGTGATGATATCCTTGCTGTACTCTTAGAAGCTGGAGCAGATGTTACTATCACCAACAACAATGGGTTTAATGCCCTTCACCATGCTGCACTAAGAGGAAACCCTAGGTACAGATTTCTATTTAAAGATTATTTTTTTATCGTATGTTAAAGGAAAATAAGTGCACCGGAGAGTAGAACTATGGTATTCTTTCAGAAGATCCTTAAATCTGTGTGTAGTTGTATTTCTTAAATGCTGATGTTGCTTAGCTATGCATCTTTCTACTGCTTGAAACCCTTACTAGAGGGAAGCTAGGAGTCTTCTCAGTTTAATGCTGTATTCGAATAACTCCAGATTCCTGAGAAAGTTTGTGCCGTGGCTGTAAATTTTGCCAGTCCAAGTTTCGATAAATAAATTGTAAGATCTTGTAGATGGAATCTTGGCATAGGATAAAAATAGTAAATACTGCTACGTTTCCCTTCTTGACTATTGACATTGATAAAGGGATTTGAGTTTTTTAGAAATACTTACTTATGGATGATTATTAAGTAAACCATACAGTTCTAAAGCACTCTTAGGATTGTTGCATTAGATTATATTTGTCAGTATATGAAACAGTTATTTACATTTTCATATAAATATATCTAGAAGGAATCTTGTATTTCAGCTTTTATATAGCTGCTCAACTGAAAAAGTTCATTTTAAGGCGTAGTTTGTTTTATATTAGCTGCATTCTGTATGTGTACATTCAATTTTCAGTTTGAAAACTACTGCATAGATAGAACTTTAAAGAACAGTTGTGTTGCTGATTCCTTATTACATTGTGGATAAATGGTATTTTTCAAAGCTGTCATGCTAGCAAGACTTTATCCTGGGGTGGAGTATTCAGTATAGTTTACACTAAAGAAGAAATGTGTGTGTTTGCTTGTTTACTGCTGGATTCGGCCTTTCAGTTGAGAGAAGTTGGAGAAAAAAGGCTGTAAATTTGTATAAACTCCACCCATTATTAATATATGGGATTAAAATCTAGATTAGTCTCTTAGAACATAGCTCTCAAGACTGATAGTTTAAAAGTAAGCATGATTAATTATCTATGTTTGTGGAATTGAATCATTTCACAAGGTAAAAGTAGTGGTTGGAAGTGTTGATAGGATGAATAAATGTTTGCCATTCCACAGTACTCATAAAAGGTCTTTAAGAGAACATGTCAAGGACCAAGTGAAGGGAGCTTATTTTTGGCATTCAGAAGACAAGTCTTTCAAGTCTGACTTGGTAACTTTCTTCTCTAAATTGAATTCTTCCTACTTATATAACAGCATTAGCCAGGAGCACTGTTTCCTGTCTCAGTTTCCTGTCTCAGTTTCCTGTCTCAGGTGGGGTAGTTTTTGTTGATCTTTTTCCTGCAATGCTTTTCCTCAGCTCTTGTGGTAGTTGGTTTGTGTGACCATAATCTCAAGATGAGATGCAGGGAAAGTGTATGGGGAAAAAAGAGGCATGTGCTGGAGTTTTTCTGTGGGTGAATGTTTCAGGAGTGACAGACCATTCCTGTGATGAAGGGATCCAAATTGTAGTTCAGACTGGGTGAGTTTGATGGTTGGTAGAATGTGAGGAATAGTGCAGTTTTAACCAGAATCCTCCCTCCTTTACGAAAGTTTTTATTGGAAGTATTGGAAAATGTTTCCAATATTAGTGATTTGAATGCTGTGTGGGTTCCCTCCATGCATGGGGTTTCACTTGAATCTAAAACAGATATTTAATATTCTTTTTTTGGTTGCAGTTTCATCTGAGCACTGCTCAAGCATGCAGAAAAGGAATTTTGTCTCCTATCAGAGAAGGAGCAGTTTCATCTAAAGTATCTAATGCTCACAGCGTTAGACCATTCCCATCACCCTGGGAAGAAATGATTGAAAATGAAACCAAAATAATTCTATTTGGATTTCTCCCCCATGGCCAAAAATTGTCATAATAGTTTAATTCATCTAGGAGTTGAGTTTTATGTTCCTCAGAACTTCAGTGATACTCGTTGGTTTCATTGCTGATTTCGTAGTTCTGCCACTTGCCCATTTCTGAATGAAACCAAAATTTTTCTATTTGTCACTTTTCTAATCTAATATAGAACAATGGCTACTACTGATATGTTAAATGCACTAAGTGCAAGCTATTTAAAATACTATTAAAAATAACCCCCCATCTTTAGCTTGTTGCTGCTGTGGGTCACAAACAGTACATAATAGGTTCTGCTTGAAACTTTGCTTAAAGACCTGTCTTTCCTTATCTAAGCTTCCCTGCTCCACCTAAACTGGTGTTTTTGTGGCTTCAGGATGTGGTGCCTTATATTAATACAGTGCACTAAATTCCCCTTATATTCAAATAGATAGGTGTATTATGTAATAGCTATATTATTTTATAGAAGTTAAACATGCATCCATATGTGTATATAAATGTGTATGCATTTGTGTGCATAGCTACAATTCTAAAAATTAAATAATGTGCTATGTGTGCAAGAATTAATCAAGTTCACATCCGTTTTCCTTTTATTATCCTTGTTGAGGATAATAAAATCAATGCATGTGTGAAAGTGCATGGATACCACAATAAATGAAGGTGGGTTTCTATAGTATTTTTTCTAGTTGATGTAAAATAGGTATTTGGAACCAATTTCATTTCCAGAGCAAAACCTCTTGTTTCTTGAGTTCTGACCTTTTTAAATAATAGGGAGATAAATGTCTCAAGAAAAAACCAACAAATTGTGCTGAGAAGAACATTCCAAAGTTTTTAATTTTTCATGTGAAAATAAATACATTCTGTTTTAAATGTTTCAATATTGGATGAATATTATAAGAAAGATAGCAATTTATTTCAAATGGCTTAGATTTTCTCAGCACTTTATCTTCCACGGCAGTTTGGCTGTGTTTTCCACAAGTCAAGGTACAACGTGTTTCAGAGAGCATCCTATTCTTAGCAGAATATTTCTCCTTTTCATGTTTTGCTTCTCTTTGTACCTCGTGAATTGGTACAGAAAGAGAACTTTCGGGTTTTGTGCTGATGTATAATGTTGAAATGTAGAATGGATGTTAGTTTATGCTGTAGGTAGCTTTAAACTGGGAGATAAAGCTAAAAAGAAACTTTAAATTAAATGTGGGGAAGTGAAACTTTTATTTAATACATGATTTCTTGCTCATGATTTTTAACTGAGTCAGTCATATTAAATGTGCATTTATTTTGGACTTTTTTCAAAGTACTGTGAGCCTCAAAGCTTGGCAGACTTTGCCTCTTCAGTGTTAATGAGATTTTTTTCAGACAGAAAAAAGGAGAGTAAAATTTGAAAATACTGTACAGATTGGTTATTTTTGCCATGTTATCATCTCTTGCTTATGTTTGATCTATTCGCATACCTGTGACTTCAGATTTCTGAGCTGAAGACATGACTGTGAAGTGTAGGCGTATTTTATATCCGTTGCCCCAGTTAGTTTTAGATTTGCATTGTATCTTGTGAAGAGAGCTTTATTCACTCTGCAGCTAGCATCTTAAATAGAGGCTGCTTTTGGAGCTGACCTGACTTCACACACGTGTATGATTAGTTCTTCAGGGCAATAAATTCTGCTGGACTTCAAATAAAAAAAAATTAAAGTCCTGGAGTAAGATACAATTTCATGTATTGCTCTCCAATAGCAAGAAGTATGTTATCTTTATGTTCATAAACTGGCAAGCAAGAGATGGTGGTTTAAAATAGAATTGTAATTTTTCCCCATGGTTTTCTTATTATTTAGGATATCTCAATTTGATTTTAGATTTGCAGATGGTTTGAATGGGTTGGTAGTGAAATTTCTAGCTATAGCATTTTAATTGAGTGGTGAGGTTTCTCACTTCTACATAGTTTTAATGAGTGTCTGCAGGACTCACTGACTGTGTTGTCATGTGGGTCCTCAGAGAGACAAGTTCTGAGGAAATGAGAGCGCTACAATTATTTTCTAAACCAGTCAAAGTGGTTTTTTACCTTTGTATGTGTAGTTCTGACAGTAAGTGTGGGTTAAGCTTAGCTGAAGCTGAGTGCAAAGAGAGCCTGTTTTAAAACCTCTTATTAAAGTATTATGTCAGAAAATGCTTTGGAAGAATACTTTTGTTCAAGTTGGTTTGAAGGAAGAATGTAATCTCCATGAGCAGACCTATTATTAGATGGCAGATTAGCCTGTAGCAGTTGAGGTCAGTGACAAATTTATTATCTTTAAATAGTAAATAATATGCCCGACAGATACAAAATGGCAAATATAGTTCCTGCCCTGTGGAGTTTCCTTCCTTGTGCAATGAAAAAAAGGGGAGAGGGGTGCTCAGAAAGTAAACCTGCCCTGCCAGTACTGTTCATGATTGTTTCCTTGTGGGTTTTGGGTTTTTTTGGTCAGTTCTGCTAGAAAGGGCACTAGACTTGAGGAAGAATACAAGAGACAATAAATCATTGGGAAATGTTTATTTCACTCCTTACCTATCTTCTTTATAAATGTTGTAAGATGGTTTTCACTGCATATGGACAAAACGTTAAAGTAGCTATTTATTTACAAATGCAAACTTGAGATTTTGGAATATGGAATTTGCTACGTTCCTGGTTACCTTCCATCTTCAGACTGTCTAGAAGTTGAGCTGGATTGCAGAGAGGTCTGCATAATTGCTCTGAGCAGGTTTTGTGCCCAGTTTTAAAAACATGAGAAATCCTGTAGTGATCAATGCATAGCTACAGCTGGNAGTGCAGGAAGCTTATAAATCAGTAACGCATTTCAAAGCACATGAGCAGTGCACAAAGAACACGCAGCTTTCTTCTGTGTTACGCAATTTGTTTCTTGTCAATGCAAATTTTTAACTCTTACCTAATTTGGAGACGGCACAATTAAAAGCTGTACGCCAGAAAGGCCTGTACAGGTTTGTTCTGTCCTTGAGTATTTCCTTGAGGATCTTTGGATGAGTCTCAAATCAAATCAGTTACAGTTTTAACTTTTTCCTGTCTAGTATAATCAAATTTTAGAATAGATTAGAAACTGTAGTCTTAAAATTTCTATCATATAGAGAGAGCTCTACTTCTTTATGTTAAACTTCACTGAGGAAGAATGGTTCAGTTTCCTTGTCACCCTCCTCCCCCCCTTCCCCTCATTCATTTTCTGGCAGGTTCCCTTTTGCAGCT
This sequence comes from Thryothorus ludovicianus, assembly GCA_013397245.1. Classification (NCBI taxonomy): domain Eukaryota; kingdom Metazoa; phylum Chordata; class Aves; order Passeriformes; family Certhiidae; genus Thryothorus; species Thryothorus ludovicianus. The sequence continues at coordinate 767,360 of VZTB01010301.1, read as the reverse complement.
GCTTTTATGCTGTAGTTGGTTAGCACAAATATAAATGCCAAGTGCTTTCAATTCCATCGCTATATCTCTGGTTAGTATTAACTTTTTAGGAATGATTATATAATATAGCAGGATAGATTTAATTTTTTTTTTACCCTGATAGTATATGTAAAAATGTTTAATGTCAGAAAACCAGAGCTTTTAAAGACTGATTTGGGGTTGCATTTGATTTTCTCTAAACGAAGGTCCTTAATACAATTGTGCGAGCTCGCATAGCTTTTTTTATGTCATACTGAATTACTTCTGAGTTTTGACTGCAGTGGGAAGTAGGGGACAACCTTAGTTCAAACCATTCCCTAACAATGAGTATGTCAAGGATAGTCTACATCTGTTTGTTGCGTAGTCTGATGATGGTGAGAAGATTTATGTAAATATATTCCCAACCCCATGTATCCTAATAGAAACGTAGCAGGTGTGTCACTTGGACTTAAGCATCAAGATGGCTATAAAATGAGTTTCTATTTTTACCAGTTATAGAGGAACTGTTTTACAGATACAGCTGCTCAAGTGCGCTTTTGGATGGCAATACAGTTTCATGTACTGGCCATATCGGGACAAAAAACGGCTGTGGAAAAAAAAGCCGTGTAGCATTTGATAATGTCAGCATCTGTTATCCCTGTCAGTCACACAGTTGAAATGTTTGAGTTACAACTGTGTCAGCAGATGCCCAAAGTTCAACGTGTGCTCGGTTAAAATTGAACAGCTGATCTAAGTGATGGATGTGACATTTTAGAGTGACTGGGTATGTATTCTTAGAGATATGCTAACATGAACTAGCAGGAAGCAATGTCAACATATAATTTTAACTTTTGTATCATTCTGAACTGTCATTTTGTGTCAGAATAACATTGCAATGTTATACAAGGGAGAACACAGTATGATAAATTGTTACCAAAAACCTTTCGGATCAATTAAAGCTGTTAAAAAATCTGTCCCATTATGTAGTGGAAGCTAAATCAATTGGTGCTGAGCACAAGAGCTCTTCAGGAAAAGAAGAAAATGCTTAGGAATTAACCCCTCAGTGAAACTGGTAGCTGTACCGAATTGCTTCCGTGAGCATGATCAAGTTTAGTAGCGTTGCTTTATTCAGAAAAGCTACTGCAATTTGATTTGTTTCCCACTGTAAACCAGCTTTTAATTTAGATGTTAAGATACTGTAGCCTTTGTGTCAAAATACCTGCTCGTAAGAGAAAGAGCTTTAAAGCAAATATTGAGACTTGCTTTCTTAAGCAGGTAAGATAATATTTCTTTTTATAAATATGAATATGTAGATTCAGGTGTTAAAAATATCAGGCTATGTATATTATTAGCTGTTTGAGAATTATGTGAGTATTTAAAAATAAGTTCTCCATCTAAAAATCATGCGTTGTCTTTGTTTGTTTTGGTTGGGGTTTTTTCGTCACAGACATTTTAGTAAGCAAAGGGCTACTCTTAGACTCTTGAATCGAGGCGAAATGTGCCTACTTATGATGGACACATCCTATTTATTAAGTGCCTTTAGAAAGCTGCTATCATGAATAGAAATGGCTGTATTGATGAGTGAGGAGTTCTTTCCTAATGTTTTTCCCTTGTTCTGAATTTGATATTGAGTATCTTTACTTAGGGATGGTACGCACATGTGTATTTTAATTAATATTGCTTTTAGCACTTGAAACTACTGTGGAATTATTTCTCATGTGGTTCTTAAAACTTTTTGACTGTTATAGTGTGTTTTTTTAATGGCCAATTTTCTTAAATTTGAATTTAAAATAAATGCAGCTTATTTGAAAATAGTATTTAAGATAATTTACCTTTTAGGCTGTAGTTGTCATTTGTTTTTTCATTTAGGAATCTGTCAATAGCTTTAATCCGCTGACTAGCAGCTCTGGCCTAGAAATCTCTGTATTGTCACTTTCTGTGCATAAACCTGACACTGCGCTTTGTATCGAAGAGCTCAGTGAGCATAATAAGTGCTGATTTGAAGAAAATTCTAACTTAAGTCTTATTAAATTGCAGAAGATATACTCAATTATGTTGGCTATCATTTTCTCTAGATTACACCTGTAATTCCTTAGGTGTTAATACTTGTCTCAGTTACAACCTGTGGATTAAATGTTCTATGCTAGGTGCAAATTTAAGTACTACCATCTGAAGTGCACAGAACAGGCTGTGATTACTAGAACAGTGGCTTGTTTTTATGAGGTGAATTTTGATAACCAGCTTAAGATTAGTTTAAGATCTGTGAAGTGAGGAGTGCTGGTAATGGTGAATTTTGCAGCTATGCTGCAGTCTTAATTGGTCAATTTCAAGGTTTCATTTCCAGCCTTTCTTTGAATTCTGTTTTCAACTAATAATTGTGCTTATCAGTTGTTAACAATTTTTCCTACCCACTTTTATAGTCACTTAATTTAATGTTTTGTGATTTGTTACTAGCAAGTATGAGTTATTTTGGCAATACCAGCTGACCCTTAGCAAGCCAATTTGTCACATGAATGTCATTCAAACAAGAGGGAAACCTGTTTCTTCCAGCAGCTGTTTAGTTTCCTCTTACTGGTCGTTCCTTGCCTGCCAAAAATACATACTTCTTTACATTCCATAGCATTGTATGTTCATATGGGTACATAAAGAAGTATGTGCTCTGAGCAGGTACACACAGAGTTGCTTGATTGCCTGTCAGGTGAACCTGAAAAGTATTTTGCTGCTTTTTCTTGCTGTTATTAGGTAAAACTGTCTGACTGTTCTTTGGAAGGACAACAGTTCTGATTAACTGATGGTAGAAAATAAACTTTCTATGCTAACTGAACATTGCAATGCAATTTACCTGCGCAGTGTCTTAAAGCCAGACATAGTTCATTGTTTTGAGATGGCACTGATGTTAGAAGTGATTTTCCATATTTTTGCAGCCTCTTGCTCTTCTAAGTGACCATGTTTAAGTAGAGAGTTGAATCGCTGGTAGGTTTGCAATGTCTTTTCTTAAAATTCATTGTTGTAGTCCACTGTAAAAACTTCAGCTTCCTCCCAGGTCTTCTAGCAGATTTTCATGTTGGGTTACAGTTTGCATCTAGTAACCTGAAGGGAAGAATAGACTGATCTAAAATAGCAGTTATAAAGTTAATTCTTACCCCAAATCCCACTTCTATTCTTACTGTATCCCATCCACTATTCTGCAAATTCTTTGCAGGTTTATACTTATTTACACTGTATTTCAGAGTGGTTTAAAAAACAAAACCAAACAAAAAATAAAGCAAAACAAAACAAAAAAAACACCACAAAAAGCCCAACCCAAACACAAAAGCACATGTCACCAGTGATCCTGCTTATCGTAAAGGTGATGACATTGAATTAAGAAAACAACCTCTAACTGCTGTGACAGGATTTGGATTGTTAGGCCGAAGGTCACATGTGAAAGCTAATACCTATTCAACACTTCTGCAAGCAGTTTTTCTTGTTTTTTAGAACTGGCACTCACCTGCTTCAGTCAATGTCTGGTCCATGTTTGAAATATTTACGACAGCTAAAATAATTTACTAAAAAAATTAACCCAAACCAAACAAAAAAGCCTCATGGAAACCAAGCCCAAGTTTAACCCTGTTTCGTAAGATTTCGTGCGACTTGGTTTGGAACAGTGGTTAAATATTTGATGTGCAGCACAGCTTAGACTTCTGAGGGACTGTCGGATATCGCTTATGGTTGCTTAATATGTATTTCAGGAGCTGATTTGGGTTACAGTAAAGAGAAGCTTTGTCTCTATAGCATTAGAAGGTAAATTTGAAAAAAGCTTAAGAATTAGTAACTGTAATAGTTGGAAGGAAAGCTGAGAGCAGAGGAAGTAAGAATTTCTGCAGCTCATGACAAACCTAGTGCAGCTGATAGAGAGCAAATCAGAGTGTAGCAGTAGCTAGCACAGTAGTACAAGGAGAATCAGCAATGCAGCATTAGAATCACAGCAGTCACATTCTAGTTTTTAAGTAGGCTGTTTTCATGTACGTCTGGTATAAAGCACCTTGAAAATTTTGCCTAGATCTATTTGAGAACTCAGCATTGCACTACTATGCTGTTTATTAGGTTTTCTTTTTCAAGTTTGTACATTTTTAGTTGTGCACAGGAAGATAAGAATACATTTCACTGAAATGAAGAACCAGTTAATGGCATTGCAATTTATTAGTTTATCTTCTTTAAAAAGAATTCTGCCTACTAAGCAAGTTGGGATTTGGCTGTTTTGGTTTTTTACTTTTTTTTTTTATTTTTTTTTTTTTATGAAATTTAGACTAGCAGTTGTTTTCTTTCAACCTGCTCTTTACACTACAAATGCTTGGTACTTTAGCACACTCAAAATTAAGCTGTTCCCAGAGTAGAGGGATTAATACAACAATTAAAAAAACAGTCTAGTAAATAAGATATACATGCAGAAAGTCATAGGCATCCTTTAAACGTGCAGAATAATGCAGGTCTCCTGATGTTCTGTTACCTGTAAGCTTAGTATCATGCAGCATTTGCAGTTGGAAGAGAGGTAATGACCTAGAGACACATCAGCAGCAGCCATCTCATCCTGAGTGCTCTCACTCTATTCGCTGAATCAGCTCTTCGTTACATGGGAGGGGGAGGCAAGGGGGGGCGAATGTCGGTGCATACAGTACCTCACCACCTTAAATAGATAAAACTTAAAAGGAAAAAAAAAGGCATGAAGATGGGTGCCTAATTGGCACCTTCTTCCTTTCTTTTGAATGCTAAAATATGGATGATGTTGTATAGAAATTATACCTTATATCTGCTGGACTGAGAGTTAAGACTCCAAGGATAGATGCTAGGAAGCCAAGGGAAGGTGAACTTAGCCCACTGTCAGATGAAGATAATCACAGACGAAAAGAAAAACAAAAACCCAACGAAAGACCAAAACCAAGCCCCCAAAAGTTGGAGTTGCTTCCAAAAAAAAAAAAATTTAAAAAAAGGCACCAAAAAAATAGCGATCGTCTCCCCCCTCCCCCGGCAAATATTGGTTTCTTCTAGTTCCTTAGATATTGCACTGCATCTTTTCTTGCTTGAGGTTATGTTTCCAGGCTTAACTGTAGGCAGGTCTGTGTTGAAGCTACTTTCCATCTTCAGAGGTCAAGTCTGCTCGCGAGGTCAGGGCTCCCGCACACACACTACAGAAGTCACCAACCGTATTTCCCACTTAGAGGGCACGAGCAAAACTGTTACGGCTTTATAGGCAGCTAAGCATTTGAAACATGCACTCCCAGGCAAACAGGCTCTCTTGTGCCTCTCTCTTCCCTGACCATATTTAGTCAACCATTGCAAAAAATAGTCTCTCAGCTGTCGATTGTCGATCCGGCAGCGAAGGGAGCCTCTATCCGGCTCTCTGCCTATTGATTGTGCAGCCTGCACTTCCACCGCCGCTTAGCCATTTGTCCCCAGGTTTTTTTAGCACTGCCAAATAAAGCTCTCTCTCATGTTTCCAGTTAGATTTCCCAGGTTTTCACTGAGNAAAAAAAAAAGGCAGCCCTGCTAGTAACAAGACAGGGACTTCACGCAGATATAGAACAATAAATATCCTGCGCTGCCATGGCAGGTTGTGTAACCTGGTTTCTTGATCACTGAAAAATGCCGTGACTAACATGTCGATTAACCCAAGGTCTCAGCGGCCTTAGTCTAAGTTTTCAAGTGCAATTCATAGAGTTATTTTATAAATAAGACGTCGGTGCCCATTTGTAGTCCTGTATTTCCATATTCAAATCAAGTTAGAAATAATTTGAAAAAACATTAATTAGTAAATTCATATGATTCCCTACCATTGTGTTTAATAATGCCATAGTATTTTGCTTGTAATGCTTATCCATAGAATTGCCTCTAAAGAAAATAAATGCACTTGTAAATTAGGTGCTACTGTTCTTTAAAAATATTGAAATGTTTTAGAAGAAAAGAATAAAAAAAGAAATCAAGGGAACGGCTCATTGCATTAATCTTTCATGTTTACAAAATTGGCTCATGGCAAGCCTAATAACTGCACATCCAAATTATGAAGAGGGATTTTCATATTCATGGGGAGTATATGCAATGTTTTCTTTAAAAAAGAATAACTGATATGTAGGCATTTAAATACAACAGTCAAGAAGTCATATACTTCAAGATTTTCTCTGTGTTTTGCAGACAAAATCTTTGCTTGGCAGCAAGAAGGATGGAGAAGGTGAAAATATCTCAGTCAAAAATGAAACAAACTTATTAAATCAAAATACCATTCAATTAATATTGATGTAATTAGTAGTTACAAAGTTCGGTATGGTGGGGTGGAGAGTGAATTGCAAAGTCCTGAGCAGACTGGTATTTTTGATTTATACTTCCCTTGCTGCTTCTTTTTGTGCTGATTTTATCCTGTACTTGGTAACTGTTTACCCTGTAACTTCTGTTGCTTTCTGGTAAAAGTCATATTTTTTCTTTTCTCTTTAAATTCATAATTATTCACAGAAAACAAAGCTGTTGTGCAATACATTCTTGTGAATTCCATGTAAATATATATACCTCATTGTTTCTTTGGTTACATGTATATTGAAATTGAAATATGAGAAAAAAAAAGAAGGCAATAGCCTGCCTACTTAAACTTTTGCTAAGTAGACTACTGGTCAGATATGAAATATTAAACCCTAATTTCAAGGTACAGTGTGCTCAGTAGTACCAGTCTAAAGTATTTATCTCTTCCTGTTGCTTGTTCCTGAGAGACAGATACTTCCTTCTTCATTCTTCCAGTGGTTCTCTCTGTACTGCACAGTGAGTATAGTGTGAATCAGATCAGGGAGCAGATTTGGCTTGAAGTTGTGTGCTGACGTGCACTTACCCTCGTATGGTTGCCAAAAATAGCGCTGTCCTGCTCCTGTGTTACTTCTTGCACTATGTTGGTACAAAAGTTTCTTTGGCTTCACAGTGAGCAGGCTTGGGGTACTGTTCCATATGAGAAATAATCCAACAGAAGGGGATGACCTTTCAGATGCTGTGTTGGGGCTACTTTTTGTGGGAGCTTTTTTTGAGTGGGGGTCATAGTCAACAGGACAAGAAAGGGATTTAGTAAAATGTGGTTTTTCTTCTGTTGTAAAATGCATGTCGGACTACACAGTCTTAAAAGAAAACTTTGCTGTGGAAGCTGTCTTTAAATCTCAACTGTTCCTTCAACTATTTGAGGCTCTAACAGGAAGCAGGTGAACGGGTTTAGCTGAGCCAGGGTTGGGAGTCTGGAGAGGAGTATGTGGGGGTGGGAGGTGATGTGTGTGTGGATAATACTTCAAGCCAGGATTATTGTAAAATACTTTATGAAACCATGTCACACTGAGACAGTGGAAACCTGATTTGAGGGAGGAGAATGGCATGAAAGTAGAAAAACGTGTAATAGAAAGTGCAGTGAATCATTACAATCTCTGGTGATAGGATTGCTGATGAGTTTATGCTGATCTAAGCCTTTGCTTCTGGAAAGGGCGGTCGGCCCTCCCCGCAGCTCTGGCTTTGTCATTTCCTTGCTCCTATTGCTTCTAGTGATCATGAAGTTGCAGGGTGGGTTGGATTAGCTCATTGATCTGTCTGAAAGCAAACTTGCCAAATCAGGAGTCTGGCAGGTTGTTTCACTTGCTAGAAAATGATGTGTTTGTAGAGCCAACATAATCCAGGAGCTGAAGGGCAGGGAAAAAAGTGGGATTGTGTCTTTCAGTAGCAATTTAAGTTGAATGTGCTTACGCAGATTGTGAAGTAGCCTGTCTATAATTTTTTCTAAGTATTTGTTAACAAATTACCTTTACAAACAAACTCTGAAAGGCCAAACAAACAAACCCACCTCACCACTATCCCACAAACCCTCAACCTTCATGTACCTCATTCTGCCATCAAATTGCAGTTGGTGGCCGAGAATCTTCTCTAGTTTTCGTTCATGTATTTTTTAAATGGATACTTTAGCAGTTAAGACTGCTTAATCTCAAATTATTTTTATACAATGAGATGCTGGCTTCCTCTTGTTTACAAGTACTTTTATCAAATAAATCTGTTATTATATGTTGCATTCTCAGTACTGATGAGATCTGTAAAAATTCTGTGAGCAGAGTACTGCATAAATCCCAACATTTTATATGTAGATTGATAATGAATAATATACCATATATTAACTTTTCATCATAAAATTATTAATCATAAGAATAATTTTATTTTTTGTATTTCTGATGTTGGTAACTGATGTTGAAAGAAGTGCTCTGTGCGGCCAAAAGTTAGTGTATTGTTCAGCTCTGTGACATATCTTACCTTGCAAATACAGAATTCATGCTGCTGAATTTCGATGGCAAGGGTTGGAATGAGATGGTCTGTAAGGCCTCTTCTAACCCAAATGATTCTGTGATCCTGTATATGTTATGCTGTGGTTCCAGACTCTCTAAAAACCGTAATTTAAAAAGAAAAAAAAAAAGAAAGTATTACTTTTGTAACAAGGTCAAATAAAGATGCATGCAACAGCAGCATTTGCTGTTACTCTTCTACATCTCAAATTAAATGTAGCACCAGATTAGTGGATGTTCCTTTGACCAAATCGCTTGTAACTAACGGAGTCTGGGCTGTCATTTTTGTTGGGCAGTGTAAGTCAGTGTACCCCCGACAGCTGTGCCTGGGAAAGCAGCAAATACCTCCATCTCAGCCCCCTACACACACATGAGCTTTCTCCTTCCTTTTTGGCTGAGCACGTGTTTGGCTCTTGGAAAAGAAGCATTAGTTTACTTATGCCTTTTACAGCTTTACAGACAACTCCCTCAAAAATTCTCACTGAAGTTTTTCTCTTATTATTCCATTAGAAATTTTCAAAAGTTGTAAATGGTCGTCCAGCTAAAAAAGGCCCAAAATCTTTATGAGCTTCCCTCTAAGCTGAAAATACTGCAGACCAACAAATACCAAAGCATGCCTGTTACAATTTTTTTTATTGGTGATGCTTTAGTAATGATGTATGAATAGGATAGTGATGGCCTAAGTTCAGTGTTTCCTTAAAGAATTTTAAGCATTTCATCAAAAATCTTTGCAGCTCCTCAGACAGCCATGTAATCTGTTACAGTTGAATTCACTGAAGATGATAGTTTGAAAAGTTCTCTTTAGCTGTTTTCATGATCAGAGTTACTAAAAGATTTGCTGATTTCTTGATCTTTTCAGTACAACTACAATGAAAGTCAGTGGTTTATTTAATGTATACAAGATAAAAATACATCTATGTTGTGGTCTTAAAAACAGCAATACAACCCATCTTATTCTGTAATACTTCATGGGGAAGAGTGAATCAAGAATTACTGTGTAATTGGCAACATTAATTCTCTAATGTGACTTTTTATGATGTGTGCCTGTTTCAGTGAGTGCTTTCTGAATGGTAGCCACTTAGCTGTCAAAATTTTGGCAGTAGCTCTAGAAAATCCTGTAAAAATTGAAAGAAACTACCTCTCATCTAATGAGGAGGAGGATGCAACCACTGAGCTGAATTTACCATTGTCGTGTATTAATATCTTGTAGAATTTTAAGGTGTCATTCCATGAGACAAGCCTTCTAGCTATCCTGTTGTCCCATAATATAGCATGGTCTGGAAGAGGCATATAATCTTTTTTCTGAATAAAAAGAAATAACTGAGTAGTGGTTCCTGGCCCTTGATGATTTGCTGTGAACAGTAAGATGAAAAACTATTCCACACAGAAGCCATTTATTTGTTTTGGTGATCCTTCTGTTTTTCCAGTAAGACCAATGCATCTTAAAAGCATCCAAAACTGTAGCAGGCATCTTATTTCTCTGAAAACAAGATACTTCCAAATATTTTTCAGTCAAACTTCAAATAAAAGTTTTTCTGGTATAAGACAGCAAACTAAAGATTTGAAAGATGATCTGGTAAGGATAACTCTCACACAGATATTAAGATGAGTGGTATTTCTCCACAGCATACAAAATACTGAGTCAGTTGGTTTCTTGTTTTTGTTTCAAAGATGAGGTGTATTAAAGAAATGTCAGTAGTATTTCTGAAGTACATTTACTTATTGAGGCATCTGATGAAGTGTGTCAATGTACTTTAAATTTTATTTTTCTGTACAATTGGCAATTTTGTTATTTCCTTACTGAAGAAAAGGATATAAAATATTATTGAATTGGTTAGAACTGTTTGTTGTTTAGTGACTAGAGCTTGGAATGACTTGAGTTTGGAGACAAACTGGCTGTAATTAAAGTGTTGATGCTCTTCCATAGGGTTCTTCAACTTGTAGTTGCAATTTTAAGAAAAAAATTTGTTTTGTTTTGGTTTGGGTTTTTTGTTAGGTTATTGTTGCCCCACCTTTTCCTGGTTGCTCACAGTTCTATTGCTTCTGTCAATCACAGGGAATTTTCAGGATTTTTTTATTATGTTTTTTAGTCTATCCACAGTAGATACCCTAGAGCTTTATGGGGTCTTTAGAAGCAGTGAGCCTGGCAGGTGAAGATAAAGAGCTTACATGACATGATGCCCTGTAGGAAGCCACTGCAGAAGGCTTGTTGTGCTGTTGGTACTGTGTGCTTTGTATCAGCAGCCTTCTGAAGAGCTGTGTGGTGGTGTGCCCAGACACAAGCAAACCAGAGTGCTGCTCCAGACGTGCTCCCTCCCTGAAGCAGCTAAACACAGTTCTGATGGTGCCAAGATTTGAAAATACAGCATCACTGCTTTACAAAATAGACTATGTTTATCAGTGCAACTGATACCGCTTTATTTTGCCACATTCCATAAGCTTTGGTAACTGAGTTTTACTAAATTATATCCTTAATTTTGAGAAATCCTGCATAAGTGAATCTCTCAAAGAATTAATGTTGCCATTGGTTTTTTTTTCCTGAAGTATTCTAGTCTTTTCTTCCTAGCACGTGAGAGAGCTGTAGAAGGCGTTATGAATAGGAGCTGAGCAGTGGCTCACAATGAGCAATGTACAATCTGTTAAGTGTTGCTGTCTTCTATTGCTGTGTTATAAGTGATTTGGACTGGGAGGAAGTGAGAAACTTTCTGCCAGGAAAACAGAAAAATCCTAGAGGCTGAGAATGGCTTCTGTCCACTCTGAGGAGGACAGACATCCAGAACAGCCTGGCCCTGGATGCTCCACGTAGCAGTTGCTTCCCTGTGGGTTTGTGTGCTCCTGTGGCCTGGAAACGCAGTTGGTCAGTTGCAATTCCTTTAGATACTCTGATTCTGGGGGCAAAAATTGTCACTTAATACATCTTTTTGGCAGCTGCAGTGTAAATGTGAAACCAGGAGTTTATGTTGTGCACTCAGTAGCAGGAGAACATGGAGATGCTTATTAAGCAGTGTCTCTTATGGGTGCATCTGAGCAGTGTGTAGGAAAGAGTGCACTTCCTTACTGGTACAGTAGTCTACCTCACAGACTTCTCTGCTTTCAAGAAGAGCCTTTTAGGGTGAGCCATGCCCAGACACAGCTTTTAGATTTTTTTACAGGACTCATTGGCTTGTTCTAAAAGAGAGCTTAGGAGTGAATAGCACTTGACTTCAGTATGGATGTTCAAGGCGACAGATGATGGGAATGAACTGGGAGCTCAGTTATTACTGACAGGGCAGTCATTCATACCTTTTGAGGGTATTTTTAAGTAAAAGCTGAGAGGTTCAATTTATGAGGCTATTTCTGAGGATTATTGAGATCGCACATTTTTGATACCAGAACTCTAATGAAGAACTGTTTAATTCAGATACATTATCTGCCTTGCAAGGCACTGTGTGACTGATTCCACTTGCATTAGCAAGTATTACTTGGATTTTAAAAGTTTGCTTTATGTGCAGAAGCTCTGTTTCTCCTGTAGATAGCATGTTCCTTCAACAGTAGGGAAACATCAGATGACAGAAGAGGTTTCTTGGCACAGGATTGTAGCAGTTTCTGTTTTTGTGTTTGTCTTTAAGGAACTGTCATAAGGGAGCTGCATATGCTGTTTATAAAGATTAGACAATAAGGGGTTTAAGTTTGGTAACTTATGTATTCCAAAATCTCAAGGAAGACATGTAAGCTTAAGAAAACTGTATTTCTCAGAGAATAAAAGATGGAGCAATTTGTTTATGTAGCGTTTTATTGTTAATACCCTTAACCTTCAGTCTTTGGACTTCCTGGATTTTATTCTGCTTTAATACTTGCAGTAGTCAGGTTGCTTTTCCCCACCCTACCCCCTGACTACCAGACACTGCCATGATATGTAATACTCAACCATTATATATTAAGAAAATATCCCACTAGTACTCATTTCACGGTTTCAGCATTTATTTTGTCTGTGCCCAAGAGGTCTTGCTCCATTTTCCTTCTCCAAAACTGTATTTTAACTGTTACAGTCCATGGCATCAGTTTATAAAGTGATGATTTTAAAGAAATCTAATGTAGTGGAACTTGGTCATTAAATACTTAAGGATGCTATAAAGATTTTGAGGGAGAAAATTCTTTTGTCTACATTTCAGAATTTGTTTGAATACTTCTTTAATGTAATTTGTACTGCTAGACAGCATTCTTCTAAAAAACAAGTCTAATCTTCACATTGTATGGTTTGTCTGTGTGCTTTAACTAAAAGGAAGTGAACATGAAATTATTCTGCTTTGGAACGGTTGGTATAGCTTTGCACGCACTTTGTCTGTTTGAAAAAAAAGATGAAAATTATTTAACCACTACTACATAGTTCTGAGAATTAATGTTGTCATTCGGCATACATTGTAGGGGTTTTTATACCATCTCTCTGTGTTTTTTCAGTGCAATGCGTGTGTTGTTGTCCAAGTTACCACGACCGTGGATTGTTGATGAGAAAAAAGATGATGGGTATACTGCCTTACATCTGGCAGCTCTCAATAATCATGTGGAAGTGGCTGAACTTTTGGTGCATCAGGTAGGACTCTTTTCTCAGGAGGATTTAAATGTCATGCTTTGGTTAACCATCTGATGTGAAAATAGTTGGCTGCTTTACGCCTGCAGTCGCAGTGCAGAAGCAGTGGAGCAGGGAAGGACATGTTGAGCTCTAAAGGTCAGACTTGCCTTTGAGATTATTACAATGGCCTAATGGTGCAGAGGGACTGAAAAATTTGATACTTAGTTTCATTCAAGAGATTAGCATCTGTACAGTGATTAATTGAAGTATTTAAATCACTTTTGTTCTCAAATCCTCTACACTAGGAATTGTATTCAGGGTCATGGTCAGTGTCCTAATGGACTGCCTTGCCTGTAGATGAATTGCTGAGATGATAATGCTCTAATGCTTTGAATATCTTGCAGGGCAATGCTAACCTGGATATCCAGAATGTTAACCAGCAAACTGCTCTTCATCTTGCTGTTGAACGACAGCATACACAAATTGTTAGGGTAAGTATCTTATTTGCAGTAAGCCATATGGTTAATAGCATTTGACTAAAGCTGATGGCAGCTGTTAAAATATGAATACTTCATGAACGCTTAAAAAATTATTTAACAACATACAGTCACTGCATATTTGTTTGGTGGATTTTAATTCAGAAGCCTGCCAACTTGCACAGAAGGTCAGTCAGCAATATGAATGCCACTTGAGGCATGCTAAATTTTTGTACATGTACATTATGGTTTCCTCTACGTGGTTGCCAGTTCCAGCATCCCGTGTTTATTAAGGAAGAATGTGTTCGGCTGTTGCTTGTCTGAATCTTGTGGTGCTGTAAGGGGACCTTCAGGTAGCATTTCTGATGCCTCTTGCTGTGTGAGTAATTATTCTTGCTCATAGCTTTTCCAAATTGTAACACGAACCATCTTTATATGACCTTTTTTATGACCTACTTTTCAGTCTCTGAGTGTTTAACATTCCCTACTCTTAGGTTGGGAGACCTATAAGCAGTTAACAGTAGTACCTTATTGGTGAAAGGAGTGCTGTCCTGGTTTTTAGCTTGCATGGTTGCAAAAGTGAATACTTAAACTTAATACAGCTTTGTTACTAGCACAGGAAGTCTGTTTCTGGCCTGTGTGCACTGTCATACAGGACCTGTGTGACTGAATGTTTGCCTTGCTGTGGGCTTTTGATGCTCAGAGAGAGCACTCACTGCTTTCAGAGTGGATACATCAAGTTGGACTTGGCCTTTGGCTTAATTTTTTTGTCTTTCTATAAAATTTTTTTTTGTCTTTCTTCTTGTATGAAAAACTGTCTCTTATTCAGGCCTACACGGGATTGTCTCCCTATGCAGACCTGCATTGTGTTCAGTGTTATTTTACCATAAGGTTTCTCCCTCTCTGGGGGCTGATGGGTGTGATCCCATTACAGTGAAACATGTGATATGGCCCTATATCTGGAACTGCTTGCTACCAGAAGAATGGTTTCCTAGAGTCAGTGCTACTTGCATCCTGCAAGCTATTTGGCAGCTATGTTTGCTGAACTCTTGTGCCCTTCTGGAATTTACACAGTACCTGGGAATAAAATATTAATGTAGCAGATGAGCAGGAAGGTAGGCATGTAGAAGAACTAGCGTGTGTATTTGACTGACATGCTGATATCTGAGAATTTTGGAGTGAATGACCCTGTAGAGTCTCCATTTTTCAGAGCTGGATTAATTTTAAGAAGTCCTAAAATAGCTCATGCAGCCATGCAAAGGACATGTTGGCTCCATGTTTCAAAATGAATTCCTATTGGATACCTTCCAGGGCTGGGTTTTGCCCTAAGGCATTTGTGGAATAATGGTCAAAGGTAACAGGGTTCTTCTAAAAGTCATACTGCCATAACAAAGGACAGTGGTTTGCCTTTTTTTTTTTTAATTATTTTTTTTAAACTTCTGCAATGAGTCTGAAGTTCTGTGGTAGCCATGGATCCCAGGAGAAACTCTAAGCAGTAAAGAGCTAGTGGCAGACACAAGATATGAGCATGAGAAAAGAAATTGGACCAAAGTAAACCCATTTAGAGAGTGTAAAAAGTTGAGACGAGACTGTGTCAACTATTAACTGGTTTTCTTGGTTTCACTTGTGGAAGAAAAGATTGGGGGAAATGGTAAGCTGCAAATAATTGCAGGCAGATAACTTCCTTGAAAATTAGACTTTGAATTCCTTTTAAGCTATTTTCCTTTTAGCCTGTTCTGAAGTCCAAGGTTCTTTAGTTCTGAGAAACTGAGTTCCTTGCAAGCATGTGGGTTCCAAAGAGGGAGGTCCCTCTTTGTGTATTCCTGTTTGGAGATTATGCCTTTTCTCTCTACTGCTGATTCAAATTTTGCAGAGTAGCAGAAGCTCAAAAACTAAAGTTAAAACCTCAACTGCTGCCTACAGGTTTCTGAATGGCGACAGTGACGGGTTTAATTTTTAGGGGCAGTTGGTATTTTTTTGTTAACTTTGTTTTGTTCAACAGTGTATTTAAGAAAGTTCTGGTGGGTTGAATTATGGAAAGGCTTATGCAAAGGCCATAGGAATAGGAGGGCTTGTGCTGCCCTGTGCTTGTCTTATGTCATGTGAACAGGAATGGGTGTCTAAAATTAGCCTTAGAGACAAGTCTTACACTTCATTACTTTCCAAAGTGTTCTGAGAGAGTTTTTAATAGTGTCATTGGTTTTTATGTCTTCTCCTGAATTAGGGTAAACCAAAGTACATGCTTAGCTACTTTGCTAATGTGAAGACACTGTAAATTAAGTTGTAAAGTTTAGCGTGGTGTGAAAGTGGTGATTTTTAAGGTCATTGAAACTTAATAGTTAAGAATATATACCAGTCTTAACTATTGCATGTATTACTGTAATACATTTCATTGTTTGTAGGCTGTCTTACAGGAATTAAAGTCTAGGGAAGTAGAAAGAACCTCTAAAATGGTGTCTTTTGTAGCACTCAGAGCACAGGCAAGCATTAGCCTTCTGCTGAAATAAGCTTAATGTTTGAGACTGATAAATGCTTTGGTTGAGAGCTGAGCTCCAGGTATGGGAAATAAATTTAAATTATTCAACTGTGAATTGTAGCAAGGTAGGAATAGCCCTTTTGAACCTCCTAGAGAATCCTAAACCATAATTTTCTGAAATTATTTCTAAAAGGAATAAATAGGGAAATTTTTTGGTTTTTTATAATTTGGGTTCTCTCTCTTTTCAGCTCTTAGTCCGTGCAGGTGCTAAATTGGATATTCAGGATAAAGATGGGGATACTCCCCTGCATGAGGCCCTGAGACACCACACCCTGTCACAGCTCCGCCAGCTCCAAGACATGCAAGATGTGGGCAAGGTAGATACTGCTTGGGAGCCATCAAAGAACACAGTAAATAAAACACATTTATTTATTCTTTTTTTCCCCTTGTATGTTTGTCTCTTTGTCTAGTTCTGTACTGTTGGACTGGTTTTTGGTAGCATAAGTTTATGTAGACATTCTGCATTAAACTGCAGTGTAGGCAGAAATCATATTGTTATATGTGGCTTTTCACATGAAGTCATTACTTTTTCTGAAGAAAAAGAGGGTTATGTAGCTCAAAAATATTTCTACTAATTTATCTTCTATAGTGAATATGTATGACTGCCAAAATATGTAAGTAGCTTTTTTGAAAAGAGAATTAAACAGTATTACAGTACAGAAAAAGACTAAAGTAGTTTTCTGTGATTCAGCTTCTTGCATGTCTTTATAGCTTTAATTGCTTGGTTGCTTCTATAACTTTCTGAAAGTATGTTCTGTTAGAACAAGCCATTCCTAATTTTGTATGTTTATTGATATGTATATTTTTGACAGAGTTCATTTCAGAAATTGTGGTGTAGTAAGGAAATATTCAAATAGCCTTCAGGTAATAAAAGTCAAAATGTTTTTACCATAAAAAAGGAACTCTCACACCCCAAAAGCTGTGTGAACCCCATATGCATAGGCAAAGTTTATAGTTTACCTGAGAGACAAAGGAGAAATAAAATTATGGAGCAATTGGGATTGAGAAAAAGAAACAATTTTTTTCTTTAGATGTTAAAGATGCACAACATAATGGTGGATCAGATCTGCTGAACCAGTATAATGTTTTTTCTAATTTTAACTGAGGGTTAAAATTAGAATTTTTTTGTTGTTATTGTTTTTGCATTTCATTAAGAAAAAACAAATTTATCAACTTTATGAAAAATCTTTTTTCAAAACAGTAATTCCACTGTACAAAAATTATTTTCAAATTGGTTACTTAATCACACCAAAATAAACTGGAATAAGCTTTGAAAGAGGTTTAAAATATGACTAGCTTGTGTAAGAAAATGTATGTGTCCTTTTAAATGATACAAGAGGAGCAGTTACAGCTGTTTCCATGATTTGAAATGGGCTCTGTGAGAGCTGTCTAGAATACTTTGTTCATGTATTTAACTGTGAAATGAATGAAAGGGAGATGAATTTTTTTTTCCTCAGATTCAGCATTTCATAAATTGGTTTCTCTACCGAGGCTTATTAATGGCCTCCACAATGAAACTGGAGTTGTGTGTTGAGTTTTGAGGGTTTTAACAGAAGCAGCGGGTTTTTTTATCCCCATCACCTTTTAAAGTAATGTTTGGGGAGGTTTTATGTTTTAGAGAAGACAGTTTTATTTCTAGTTTCATTTGACAAATATCCTTGGTTTTTAAACCAAAAGTGTAATTTTTAAAAAAAATTTCTATTGAAGTAATAGTATAAAGAGCAAGCAAAAGAGATCATAAGAAAAAAGAGAATAAATTCCCTCATCATTGTATCTCTGATCACCTAAAAATGTTTTAAAGTTTTAAAAAATCATTATCAACCAATACGTCCTCTCCATTATTAGTGTGTTCAAACTACTGGTCGTTTCTTTGCACTTTGTTTAGCTGCAGAGAATATTTTTGCCAGACTAACAAATGTAGGAGGTTTAAGTGGTGTGGAGAAGATAAGTTCTGTCAGATTAGAGATGAAAACTTGCTTGTTTTTATTTTATGTGAAATATAAAAGATGGCGTAAATATACCTGAAAACTCTTTAAGATGATCAGCAAATCAAACTATCTTGAAAATGTTTTGTGAAAAACAGTAAATGAGAACAATACCTGTACCTATCTGCCTTTATTTACATTACAGGAAGGTAAAAATTCTGTAAACTAGATTTTACCATTAAACAGTTTTAAATATTAAGCTGCCTTTGCCCCAAAATTGAGTATCAACAAAAACAGAATCAAAGCTGTGAAAATATCTGCAGGCATCTGGACCTTTAAAGCTATCTAAGGACACATTAGTAATTTGTATTTTGTGGAATTGCAAATACAAGTGATGTATAATAAAAGAAAACTAGGATTAATAATTTAGCATGGGAATCAGTAAGGCTTTCTTATTGTAAATGCCATGACTTAAATTGAGGGTTTGTTTTGGGAGATTTTTTTTATTATTCTTCATTAATTCCTTTAAAGATTGGGAAATATGTTACATTTCATTAGCCTATGTGATAGCAATGCATATCTGTAAATATTTAGTATTTTAGAGCTCATTTTTGCTTGGCTAAATTTTAATTAATTTTGAACTGCTGTCTTGGAGATTCCAACCTACTGAGGCCTTTAAGATGCCTCTGTAGTATATAGTACTTCAACAAATAATTATTTCTGGTTTTGTTTCACTTGAATAAGCTGAAAAGAAAAATCTCACTTGCAGGATTTTAGGTTTTTTTCATATTTGATCAAGTTGGTTCGACAGCAACTCTTTGAAATTGTATGATTTGTTACTTTTTAGTCTGACCACTGTCTAAAATATGAAACAATACTTTTTACTGATTATCATTAACTTACTTCATAAATGGAACTAAATTGAATGAATTCTTTAACATTGATATTTTTTTTTTTTAATAGTTCCTTTTGAATGCCAACATTTTGCCTGTTGGAACAGGCTCCCCAGGGAAGTGGTCACAGCACCAAGCCTGCCAGGGTTCATGTAGCTTTTGGGCAATGATCTCAGGCACCTGGTGCAAATCTTGAGGCTGTCCTGTGCAGGGGCCAGAGTTGAACTTGATGATCCTTGTGAATTCCTTCCAACTCAGAATATTTTATGTTACACCTAAAACAATTTTTGTCAGGTTTCTTCAGCTGATTTTTTGATAGACTATTCAAAATGCATGTAGTAAACAATCTTGATAGTACACAAAGCCCTATTCATTTTAGGTACCATTCTGAAAAACATGTCTGTGCTCAAGCGCTATGATCAGTGAACACCATTTCTTTAAATTATTTTGAAATTTTTCATCCAGCATGTTGTGGTGATTGTGCAGCTGGGAGGAGGAGAAATTTTCTGATGTATAGTCTCTACCACCACAAAAAAAGTCATTTGAATTGCTTTATTACCGATGCATTATTCTGACCTAGAGTACTTTTTATCCTAAATAAATATATTATTCCCAGGATCATTTTGTGTAATTTATCTTAATATGGATGTCTTTCTGACCCTTAAAATGCTTTTAAGTGGTGCCACTGCCTAAATCCTAACTTAAAAGAAAGAAACTACTGGAAAGTATTTATACTGCTTCAAAGGTTGCTCATTAGTTATGGTTACTTAGATGATATTTATACAGTTTTTGTGGATTACAGTGAGACTTCTCTCTCACTGGTGAATTGACTGGGTTTGGCCTCTGCTGATGCATTTCAGGGTTAGCCCCCTTCAGAGGTAGCTTGCTGCAGTCATACTGGGCACCAAAACATAATGGAGAATATTTTGTGCATGAGTTATTTTGTGATGTTCTCATTCTTTGTGTCTGAAAAGTTGCAGGCTTCCCAAGAAACGTCATAGGATACAACATTGTCCTGTTGTTTTCAAGTTGCACAGCATGCAGAGGCATTTTAGGACCTATGGTTTTTGTGACTAATGTAGATGACTGTTCCATGATGACTCTGCCAACCTCAGAGCAAGTCAGTTTCACTGGGTGTTGTGCTGTCTTGGCTGGATTAATAATATGGTCCAAAGTACCAGGACTGAAGCTGGATAAAATTTCTGCTTTGCTTTAGCCAGTGCTTTAGTTGAAGTGCAGAAAAAATTGTCTCTATTGATAAATGAAAATTTTCTGTTATGTGAACACCATGAAACAGTTTGTTTACATAATTTACTAATTTTCCTGGTGTAAAGCCTTTGGAGCTGTACTGTTCTTACTTAATCATGAGGAAGAATGTAGGAGTAGTATCTGAATTCATAAAGTGACCTTCAAGAGTCTTGTAGCCTCAGTGATACATATTGATAGAAGAACTTCTAATTTTAAAAAAAGAAAGTATAGACCAAGGTTTAAAAAAATGTTTCCCTGGGCAACTGAGTTTCCTTGAGTTGGAGCTGCCCTAGCTTTACCAAAGCCCTGCCTTTGTATACGGTGTAGTGATGTTTGCTGAGGGATTCTTAATGATGCCAGCAGTTCTGTGTTGTGTAGTCTGTGTTATACTTAATGCATTTTATCTGATGGAGGTGTAATACAAAAAGATGTTGGGAGCAGTAGAATCCATTCCTTGCTGGGCTGTGCTAGTGATCCTTCTTAGTGTTTTCTAGCTGACCCTGTGAAGCAGTACACAAGGGTACAGTAACAGCTGTAAAGGGGCAAAGTAGCATTATGTGACTAGACAGGGACAGTGTGTGAGTTTTAATCCACCCAGGCTGAGAAAGGCTGAAATTCAGTTACTTTCTTGGGCAGGTAATTTACTTGCTGGGCTGAAAGTAGGTGTGCATTCATTTCTCTGCTCAACTGTGTTTTCAGTCCAAGTGCAGTGGTAGCAATTTGTCTGAACTCAGCAATTTGAGTATATACTGAAGTGTGTTCTGAATATACACAACTGGAACTTTGCCCTTTACAGTGCTTACATAGAAGGACAGCCACTTCACACGTGAGTATAGGTGTGCAGGAGATTGAGTGCTTCAGTAGTTGAACTATTCCTTGCTGAATTTTAGTTCCTTGAAGGAAAGCTGAATATAGCTGACTCAAAATGAAGCAATTATTTTGATTTTAGCTCTAGAGACGCTTCCTTGGGCTTACGCATTTATACATATAGGTGCATGTGTGCATGTCAAATAGCTTTCCTTTAGCCAGATTCTTGACTGCTTGGAGTCTTTCTTGCTTATGTATTTGTTTTCTTTCAGTTAATAATGGGACTTGGCACTCAAGGAGCAGAGAAGAAGAGTGCTGCATCTATTGCCTGCTTCCTGGCAGCTAATGGGGCTGACCTCGGCATTCGGAACAAGAAGGGTCAGTCCCCTCTCGATCTCTGCCCTGATCCAAGTCTCTGCAAAGCATTGGCTAAATGTCACAAGGAAAAAGTCAGGTTTGTATATTCGTAAAATACACAGTTTCCAAATCTCTGCTTGCCACAGATTGATTTATTTGAAATGTTGAGCCTTTAATTGGCAACTGCTAATTAAAACATACAAATTTGGGAGTTTGGTGGGATTTTTTGTGTGTGGCTATTTTTTTTTTTTTTACTTCTTTAGGTTTTTATGGTACACTGAATGCTGTTCACAAATACATTAATTGAAACTTACCCAAGTCTTAGAGGACTTTAATGCATATTAGTATGGAAGATGGGAGAATGGGAAGGTGATGATCTTGAGGTGAGAGTTGGTAGAACTTCACAAGGGGATTGGAGGAAAATCCCTGGAAGAATAACTAAGAATAACTAATAACTGCAAACAGGTTTACCTGGGAAGCTGTGAAATCTCTGTCCATACAACTATTAATGACAGAAATGGGCAAAGCCCGATATAAACTGATACGAATTCAGTGTTGATGCTGCTTTGAGAAGGTCACCTATTGAGTACCTGTTAGTTTGAACAACTGTATGATTCTATGAAAAGAGAACGAGGGGGTAGGTCTGATGTCTTTAGGCATTACGGTTTCAGTGAAAGATCATGTTATCATGTCCATGCAGTATTGGATGATTCACCTTGTCCTGGTTGTGTTCCACCCCTGTTGCCACAAATGAGTCTTAATTCCTTTATGGAAATCAGAACTGTACTTTTAGAATGTGTCAAGGAGAGGCTGTTTTATTGATGTTGCCCTGGCAAGGGGTGTTTGTTTCCTTTCGGAGTCTCTGTGTCCGTGTGTCCCTCGCGGTTCCCTCTCGGCGGGAGTTGGGCAGGCGCGCCCCCTGCGGGCCGCGGGCGCGGCGCGGGGGCTGCGTGTGCCGCTGCGAGCCGCGGCACGGCTCCGTTAGTAAAGCGAGCCCGGAGGGAGAGACAGAGCGACTGCTTGTATTCACGATATCCTGACTTGTGTGTCCTGTTTCTGTACAGTGCCTTAGCTGACTGTGTGAGTCCAGTGTCAGCTGTGCTTCTTGGAAAGGGCAGTTCAGATTGCTTTATGATCATACATTGATGCCCGAGTGCATAGGAATGTATGAGCAGCCAGCTGATGTGTGTTTTAAATCGAGTGAGTTTTTTAAATTAAAAACTTAAAAGTTTGACTGCAAGGTTTCTTTGTAGTGGCCAGGTTGGTTCCCGAAGTCCATCTATGATCAACAATGATTCTGAAACCTTAGAAGAGTGTATGGTGTGTTCAGACATGAAGAGAGATACTCTATTTGGCCCGTGTGGCCACATTGCCACGTGTTCTTTGTGCTCACCACGGGTGAAAAAATGCCTCATCTGTAAAGAACAAGTTCAGTCTAGGACAAAGGTAAAAACCTCTGAAATTTATTGTTTTTCTTTCTTTTGTAATGGAAAAGTTAAAAATGGAAAAAAGATGTCAAGTATACATCTTCTTTTATGTGGTATTATGCCTTACACATGTCTCACTGGATGGAATTAATTTTGCATCATAATGATATCTTGCTCTTCTCTGTTTGCCTGTCATACCTACCTCTCTCTGCCTTACAATGTCTTTATTGTTCAGGTCCTCTGAGTTCCTAATACAGTCACCTGAGGATGCTTTATTGAAATAGACTATTTCCCTCCTGCCATGGTAGCTTTTCTTCGTGTTAAGACAAATTGCTGCTTCTTCTGAAGTATGATTTCCCTCAGTAATACTGAATTTTTCTATTCCTTAGGGCTGCTTGAAAGATGATTTGCTTGTAAACTGAGTTAACATTTGCTTGTTCCTGTAGTTAATAGTTACTTTTAGCTTTCACCTTCTTTATCTTTGGAAACATGAGTTTCGTTACACTGTCTTTTTCCTTCAGAGGATCAACCAATCATGCCCTATTTTGGTGACCAAGGTTTCTCAAATGGTTACTCCCAAGTAGTTTTGACTATATGGGTACATCCCCATTGCTTTTCTGTTTGAGTATTCTTTTATTCCTTGTAATCACCAAGTTTTGTCCTGTTTTTTATTTTAGCTGCTAAAACAAGAAATCCTGTTCTGCACTTGGATTTATGTTTGGTTTTGGATTGACTTTGAGATTTTTTGTGATTGATTGGGGTTTTTTTCCTTCGGTTGTTTTTTTCTTTTTTTTTGGGAAACCCAACTGTTTGGGTTTGGTTGTTTTTTTTTTTTTAACTTTCCCCAAACATATTTAATTAGTCTGCTTCTGTGGTATGTTGTTTTTTCCTCCATCTCAGAGTAAGTATAAGAATTGTACATATAAAGTTGCACTGTTTTTACTACTCACTTGTATTCTTCTTACACTATTCACTGTTCTGCACGGTGTATGTTCAAGAATCAAGTGTTACCATAGTGGGAACTCCTTTTCTCTAGACTTTATAGTCAGTGAAAGAGTTCTGCCACTGGGTCATTTGGAGCAGCAAGGTGAGGGGTTCTGCTTCTACTCATCCATCTACAGAAACTAATCTGTGGAAATCAGCTTTCTCAGGTGAAAGCTAAGCTTTGTGGATAACCTTCCTTTGATTTCTTTTGCTGAGTTAGTTTGAGAGATTGGAATACCTGTTCAATACTTCTCTTACACTTTTCTTTATAAAGACTTACAGTAGTATCTGCAAGGCTAAGAAATTAATGAATCAGGACAACAGTTCAATGAACTGGAAGAGGTGGTCCAGGCCAGTGTAAATGGAATTGTTTGTGATGTCTATCATCATACAGAATATACCCCATCCCTGACAGTGTTCAATGCCAGGTTGGATGGGACCCTGAGTAACCTGGTCTAGTGGAAAGTGTCCCTGCCCATGGAACTGGAGGGTCTTTTAGGTCCTTTCCAACCCAAACTATTCAATGATTCCATGATATATACAGCTCTCACATAAAAAGGCTTGAGAAACTCTAACCCAGAATATTAAAACATTCCTGTAAAAGTACCTTTGAAGTGAATTTCATAGGATCTTAGAGTGTTGGAAGGGACCTTTAAAATCTAAAATGTAACTGACATCTAATACCGTGCAATGAGCAGGGACATCTTCAACAAGATCAGGTTGCTCAGAGCCCTGTCCAGCCTGACCTTGAATGTTTCCAGGGATGGATCATCTACCACCACTCTGGGTAACCTGTCCTGAGTGTTTCATGACCCTCATCATAAAAAATTTCTTTCTTATATCTAGTCCAAATCAGCTGTCTTTTAGTCTAAAACTATTGCCCTCTGTACTACTGCAACACACTCTGCAAATAAGTTTGTTCCCATCTTTCTTATAACCCTCTTTAAGTACAGAAAGGCTGTAATAACATCTTCTTGGAGACTTCTCTTCTCCAGACTGATCAACTCTGATTTAAGTATCTGTAATGGAATAAAGAAGGAGAAAAAAAAAAAAAGAAATTTATGCTGTCCTAACTACTTCTCTATGCTTGTCATTGTACTGAATGTGTAAAAATTGCCAGAAAATACCTTTTCTTTGATAGTTAGTGATATAAGTCGCATTTTGAGATGCTGGATTAGTTAAAAACACCACTAGATGGAGATTCTTGAAACCCATGTGCCTTGCAAATTAATGTACAGAGCAGGAGATACAATTTGCCCACGTGTGTGTTGTTCTTTACAGATTGAAGAATGCGTAGTATGTTCAGACAAAAAGGCAGCAGTGCTCTTCCAGCCTTGTGGTCATATGTGTGCCTGTGAGAGTAAGTAACTTTACAAAACCACTTTTTCAAGTAATTGTGAAACAGAATGTTTTTTATCAGATTGCTAAAAGGTCATTAGCAATCCGATTTCAGGTTCAACTTACTTGGTAGTCTGGTGTGATTGTCAGAAATTTGGCATTATTAATTATGCTGGTAATAATTGGAGGAAAAAGTGGAGATTTTTCAAAAATTAGAAAGCACGTGGTCTTTTATCTGAATTATTTAACTGTGAGTAGGCTTTCTCACATAGAGACATACTGTATATTATTAACACTTTGGAAGCAATTAGAATGAATTTTGTTGTTTTGTTGCAACTTTCTGAAGGCATTCCGATATGCAAATAGTGTTTTTAAAAAAATACTTAAAATAAATTCTTAGTATGCTTCATTACTAATCTACAAATTTGCACAAGGGCTGCATTTTCCCCCAAAATCATATATCATCATATATCATCATATGTCTTTGCTAAGAGCACCAGTTATGGTTCACTTTGATTTATCCTGTGTAGTGAAAAAATACATAGGAGAGCTCCAGAAACTTTTTGGTTTTGAGCATATGTGGATGAGAATGCAGCTATCAAAGTCTCCAGACATTTGAGGGCTTTGTTGAAGGGTCATTTCCCTAGAGAAGAGCAGTTCTTATTGATGAGGATCTGCATAAGAGGGAAGATAATCGTTCCCATGAGTAACTGCTTACTTAGACTTGCTAAAGTCTGGTTTCTTCCTCTGTTCTGACTGAGGCAGCTGACATCGAGTCACTGACTATAGTTAGCCTGATCTGGCCTCTTTTACTGCCTGCAGTTGAAAGATGATGAGAGAAGTTTTTTTGAATCGTTTCCCAGGAAAGAAGACAGCAAAAAGATTGATTACTGTAGTGAAGGATTTCAGCAGTGCAGTACACATTACCAAGTCTAAGCTGTAACAAGGACAGCAAAAGGTTTTACAGTTGTAGATGATTTCTTTCCAGAATTTTTCTGGACATCTTGTTCAAGAAGGACGAGAGAGTCTTCAAGTTTGTGTATTTTATAGGATCCACTCTTGATTCACAGTAACCTTTTAGCATTTATGAGACAATAACTTGCCTTTAGTAGAAAAATTACAGCCCCCTTTTCTAGGATTATATCAAAAGATGTAGATTTACTCTTCAGGGTAAAGAGCTGCACCTCTTTGCCCCTGGAGCATTAGGACAGTGAGTGAAATCCTTTGTTCTAAAGAAAAACGCAGATAGCCAGGACATTCTTGGAAGTTCTGGTCTCAAATATGTGATTACCTTTTAACTTCTGTAATTCTCATGGACTAGACATCCGTTTGGAGAAGAAGGAACCTGTTCACTTGAAATATCTTAGAAGGAGATAGAGAACAGATTTAATTTGAATTTCAAACAGGACATTGTTTAGATGTGATTTGCAGAAAATTATGTGAAGATAAACTCAAGTAGTCCTTTGTATTACAAGCATCTGTTAAGTAATTGCTGTATAGTTACTCTGAATAAACAAACTCGTGGATAGAAAAAAAGAAAACTGAAGTGAGAAGATTCAGAGTTGATGTATTTCTCTGTCCCCTCAGATTGTGCAAGCTTGATGAAGAAGTGTGTACAGTGCCGGGCAGTGGTTGAGCGAAGAGTGCCTTTCATAATGTGCTGCGGAGGGAAAGGTACAGAAGATACCAGTGATGATATTTGTGAGTGACTCCAGAGCCCATACTCTTTCAACTTCCTCCACCAACTTATTCTCATTCTCTTAAATGATCTAAATAGTTCTCTCCTTTCTGAAGAAAAGTTTAATGAAAACAGTGTAAAACCAGGTATCCCTTTGCTGTTTGCACTGCTTTCTGCATCCGTAGCAGCAAATGTGGTAACACCACCAGTCATTACACTGGAGAATTGCTTCCAGCATTTGAAGTAGAATCCAAAACATGTGTGTTGACCTGGCCACTTACTAATGCCCTAGGAAATAAAAACTGAAGATTGTCTGTGATTGTGCAAATGAGCAAATAATTTTTTTTTACCTCTGATACTCTGAAGGAATGGTAAGTATTTTGCATCTAGGTACAAGCAACTTTCCTGAGAGAATGTCAAGTTTTACATCTTGTCCTTCAACTAAATTTTAATCTTCTTGTGACTTATTTGAGTAATTTCTATGAATTATTTGTATTTGCTCTGTGTGTGTGTCAATGTGATACACAGTATTTCAGTTGAGTTTATGGGAGTTGGAATATGAGTTTATTCTTGTCATAATGTTCTGAATATAAGAACAGTCATTAAAATCAGCTTTTCAATACTCATGCTGGAAATGTAAGACTTGACAATTTTTATTTCATACAGTAATATTGCTTCCCAGATCAATCAAATATAGCAACATCAATCTGAGCTTGTTAGAATTTTGAACAAACTACTTGCAAGACATTTGGGCATTTTTGAACACCAAATAGCATCATCTCTGTAGATTAAAAAGTAATTTCAGTGTGAAGGAATTTGGCTTTTTTGTTCTTTAAACCTGTGCAAAAAATCTTTATGTCAGGAACTTCACTGGCAAATAAGAATTCTGAGAACATTAAGGGACTACAAGCATCCTTATTATGGAAATACTTTCAAAGAAATGTTGCCACTAAACTAAAAAAATTCTTTGTTGAGCTGCAGTGATGATGCAGTGAATTTAGTTAGATTATCAAAGATGGTTGACTATCTTTTTTTCCGATAATCGAAAAATTGTAGCTGTGACATTGGAAATAATTATTCCTGGTTCATTAGATCACTGTGTAATCAATTATCTTTATTTTCTTTTAATGTTACAGCAAGTGGAAACATTCCAGTTTTGCAGAAGGACAAAGACAACACTAATGTCAATGCAGATGTACAGAAGCTGCAGCAACAGTTGCAAGACATCAAGGAACAGGTAAAAGTGCTGGATAAAAATTGCAAGAACCACTAAGTGCAAGAACCACTTGATTGAAAAAAGCCAATGCATCCTGGTATTTAAAGCAAAATTACATGTTAAAGTGCATCAGGTCTTAAACTATAGTTAAAAGACCAATATTTTTATGTGATGTGGCTTGTATGTCCTCTATGTACAAGGTTAAAACAAAAAATCAAGTGTCCATGGATGTTTGATAATCCATCTGATAGAGCATGTGTTGATGTGACTAAAAAAGGATACTCTGCCCAATCAGTACATTTTGTGGCTGTTTAACTGACCTGAATGTGTAGGTACAGCAGAAGCTCTTTTCATAGAACAGTGATAAAAGTAGATCATCTTCACTGTTCTGTATCTATCTTAATCTTTTCTGTTCATTAACTGCCTTGGAACAATGGCTGACAGTTACCTGTCTTACAAAGGGTGTAGCAAACACACTCTTCAAAAAACTATGTGGCTGCAAGGTTAAAACTTTGAAAGTATTATACAAGTAATTCAAATATTTGGAATTTAAATGTTAAGATTTATCTTCATAATTAGGTATAGTGTTTGGAGATCTTTCAGTAAGGGATGTGGAGCATCTGACTACTGAATGAGCTTACTCTCTTAGAACCCTGGTAATGGGACTTACTGCTTCCATGTATATAACACAATTGAAAGAAACTTTTCATGGATTCAGGAAACTGAGGTGTTCTTGCTTGCCTTTTTCTCTAGTAGGCTTACAACAGTCCATAATATTTAGTGATGGCAGCATCACATCTAGTCCTGGTGTGCATAAAAGCCAGGGTTAGAATGTTTAGATTGCCAGTTTTAGGGCCTGTGTTTCTAAATGGCTTAAATTTGAGAGCTGATACGCTCGACTGAGTGTGTGTGAAGGGCTGTTCCTGTCATACAGTGACTGGGCCAGCACCCCAGTAACAGAAATGCAAAACAGTTCCCTGTGTCATTTTTATCTGTAAAGAACATGCAGATTGAAAATGCATGTCAGTCTTGACTAGAAACACCAGATGTTACTGTCATCTCTGGTGACTTGCACCTACTGTTTAGCTTCTGCTTTACTTTGTAGCATTGAATGGAAAAATTAATGTTATTCTTTTACCATTTGAAATGATACATGCAAAAGATAGCAGGTGCATGCTTAAATGCAAGTAATGTTTTCTTCAGACACATTTTTTCATGGTACTTTAGGAGTTACAGAAGATTAGAATTCTGTTTAGATATGCTGATATTCTTAAGTATGGGCACATGAAAAGAAAACTACTTTATGTTACAAGTTTTTCTTCTTGATTGGATATCATCTCAGGGTTTTTTTGTCAATTTTCCTTAGGTGCTATTTTGTCTAAACTTCTGGATTTTGCTAGCCAGCAGCCAGAATTGTTCAGTGTCTCTGACTAGAAAGAGATGGTTCTGGTCATTCCTTGTGTGCCTCTTGACTTGAGACTCTTGTGTTTTCTTTAGTGTCTTTTGTGCTTAGTCTTGTGACAGGGCAAGTTGTATCATACTTGTGAGTAGAAAGTCAGATTTGATTAAAGTTGATCATCTCATCTTTTAAATTTGTGCTTGAAGTTATGCACAGCATTCCACTATAATTGTATAGTCTTTGTGCTGTAACAGTTCAATCTTTGTGTTCAATGGATATTTTTCTACTTAAAATTAATTTGTTCTCTTTCAGCAGGTATAAGCCTTTGTTTCAACTCATACCTTCAGTGATAATCTAATATGTTAGTGCAGCAAGCTTTTAAAACTATTTCTGATGCCAAGCAGAAGTGATGCTGATGCCAACAGAATCTCCCACATCTGATGACCACACCATTCTTCAGGGATTCCCTGAATGTGAACCCTTTTGACTGTAATTGCAATACCTTCACTCCATTTCATACATAATCACCATCGTCCGTCTAATATCTTACGTATGTTCCTTCACCATACTTACATCACTTTCTTCTTCCTTAAAAAATAAATTTATTTTGTCACTGTGCACCTGTATGTTGTTGTAAAAACTGTTTTTAATAGTGAGGAATTGGTACTTCAAGCAGTTTAAAACACCTTGTTAGTGACAAAAAATTATTTCAGTTGCAAACCCGATTATACTTGAGGTCCAATGAGCACTTTCCAGAGTACTTACCTGAAGAAGTAATTCTCATATAGAACTGGCATAGTGCCTTTTTATACTATTTGTTTTCCTTCAAAAGTTGGAAGTCAAATGTTTTAGGCAGATAAAAAATGGGATTCATGCAGAGGATGTTCTAACAAACAGTACAATAATTACAGATACCGCTTATTTCTCACTCCTTATTTTCTACTGCCCAAATGGTACATAAGGCTTGCAGTGAACTTTATGTCACTTTAAAGTACATGTAAGATGATGGTTAAGTAAGGAATTTTCATTCAGAGTTGGATAAAACTCAGTTATATGGGCTTGTATCCCACTGGGAAACTATTGAACTAATTGAGAAAAGCCTGTCAGAAGAGAATTGTGTAGCAAACAGGAAGTTGGTTATTCTGCCAGTTGTGTCCTCTTACTGTGTGAAGTAACTTAAGTGTTAAGATAGTATCATGTCAAGAAATTAAACATATTTTATATACTCGGTTTTTGTACTAAGCAAGAGAAATAGGGCAGTTTTCTGATACTGCATGTCTGTAAAATGAATACCTTGAGATTTCTGTCCTTTACTGAATGAAACAGTTAGAAGTAATGGTATTTCAACAGATTTTGTTTTTTTATTATTTCTCTGTTCCTTAATGGATGTTTTCTTTTTTAAATGATGGTATAGCATTTGGAGAGAAACAGACCCTTGTAACTTCATTAATTCTGACATTATATTTAGACACAAAAGCAAATAATTACCCAAAACATAGAATAAAGGCTACACATTGGCAATTTTCCCAAAGATGAGTGTTTGCTTTCTCAGTCCTTTGTGAAGGGTCACCATGCCAATGCTGTGAAGTTATAGACACTTGTCACACAGCTGTGTATTCATTGCATTGAAAATATCTGTTTCACTGACACCTGAAGTCTGAGTTAGTGAAGGAGGAATATTCTGGAGGTCCCATTGGTGTGTGGGATGTGAAGGTGATGACTTAGTGTGAATGGAAAAAATGAGCAGGACTGACTCACAGTCAGTCTTCTGTAAATTTTTTAGTTTGAAAATGTTTTCTTACAATACTGTTGAAAATTTGACAAAGCTTGACAAAATTTGACAGAGCACACCCTCCCCCCCCAGGCCTTTTTTTAAACATAAATTGACTTAAGGTTTAATCTGGAAGTTTTATTTTCCTGCTAACCCATTATACTATATCCTGGAGATTAAAATAGTAATTTGGCCAGTTTCCGTGCCAATTTAAACTCTTAAGCAGAATTATGGTAATTTTTTTTTGGTCTTCAATTAAACTATCTATTCTAGGAAGTAATACCTATTGATTTAATAGAAAATGTGCTTTAGGGTTTTTCTGAATAGGGTACTTTGGTATGGATTCTTTCTCATGCAGTGAATAAATTGGAGAAAAGCCCCAATGATGAATACAAAAGCAAGTCTCAGGTGCAAGATGGTGATAAAATGAATTTGTATTTGAAATAAAAACCTTGTCATTATTTCATGTTATGTATGAGATCAGCATTTATAATTGTTAGCTATATGTAGTGTGTCTCAGATATGAGGACATCTTAGATTTGATCTTATTTATAGAATGGTCTTAACAATTTTCATCTGTTGTAACATCTTCTCATTTGCTAACATTTGATAAACTGTTATAAATGAAATCCTAATATGGATGCAATATGTTTATGGTGAAGGAACATGCCTTATGAAAACTTCAATTTCTGCACATGACAAGAGGTGAAGGACGTTGTTCCTTAATGGCTTGGTACAAAATGAATTTTACTGTTGAAGAACTTTGGGCATTGACTATCACTTCACGTTCAGCAATTAAAACTGATTTTAAAAGTTTGCTGTGCTGCTGTTATGAGTGAAGGTTACAGATTTACTAAACTGTTCTTCATTTAAAACTTGAGGTGTTCTTTTGGTTGAAAATCTAGATATTTTCCACAAGGAAAGTACTAAATTTTTACATATATTGATTATGCAACATTTTTATTCCTTCTGCAAGTGTTGAGTGCTTGGTGTTTACAGGTAAGTATATGAATGGCTAGATAGCCTGAGAAAAGATTTGTAAATCATTCCCCAAGCATTGGATACATCAAGCTGGTAATGTTTTGTTCCCTGGAAGATTGCATGATGTAAAGGAGAATGTTTCTGAAGAATGTTTTAATGTTGCAAACTTTCATAATGATATTGAAAATATGTCAGCCTTCTACTGGATTGCCTTAATTAAAGGAATAATGTTTAGAAAAAATCTACATAGTTGTTTGTGTCGTGATGGAGTAGGAAAGGCCCATATATTGTAAGTCAATGTGGAATAAAAATGGGATTTAAAAATACCCCATTTAGCTTAGTGGCTATAGCAATTATCTGCTGTGCTTAGGATGACATATTTGTTGTTAAATTTCAGCAATTTCTGTGTGGCATGATCAGTACTGTATAAGTGCTACCCCTGACCGTGTCACCCGTCCCAATGTTTTGCAGACCATGTGTCCCGTGTGCTTGGACCGCCTGAAGAACATGATCTTCCTGTGTGGCCACGGCACGTGCCAGCTGTGCGGGGACCGCATGAGCGAGTGCCCCATATGCCGCAAGGCCATCGAGCGCAGGATCCTGCTCTACTGAACACGGGCCGGGCTCCTCCCCTGCGCCGCCAAAGAGGAGGCACCTGTCGGCGGGTTAGACCTCCGGGAGTTGGAAAGGCAGAAAGGGTGCTGATGGAAACGTTTCTAATACTGTAGCACAGGTTCGTTGCATAGTAATTGTTTAAAGACTGTGAACGCACCAAATAAAAGAAACAGTATTCGAACAGTCAGCTTGTAGCTTTACTCTTAAAAAACATCTAAGCCTAATGCTAATTCATGGCAGTCTTTTTTTCATTTTGTTTGTCTTCTTTCCCGTAAAGTTTAAAGAGACAATCTTATTTTGGTTTTGTTCATGTGTATCCTCTATGTATCAGATGTCAAGTGATGTGAGGGATTTTTTTTTTTTTATATTGTCAGTTACTACCAAACATAAATATTTAGGATTTTTTTTGCTTAATGCTTTTCTGGAGAGTGTCTACATTTCCTCTGACAGTTCTGATTCACAGTAAATTCTGCCTTGAAATACACAGTCATGAAAAATCAGTACAAAATATATACACATTAGTAATAAATATACTATTCCCATAAGGTCATGCCTCAGAATAAAATATTAAGGTACTTCTGACTTTATCATGCCCTTTGTTCCCAAGGATGGGTTGTGTAGGAAACAGTAAAAAGAAAAATCTGTTTTAGTAGCATTATGTTTCCAAAACTACATTTTAGTCCAACAGGTTCAAGCTAAGTAAATTAAATAGTGAGCTTCATAATTCTGCTAATTACTTGACTTTGCACGGAATTGCTTTTAACTTGAGTGGAAAGGAGAACATTTGAGCAGTGGATCAGTTATCCCTTTTAGATTAATTTGGTTCATTTTGTAGAAACACATAAAACACATATATGCGGAGCTATTTAAAAATTGTGGGTCTGTGAATTTGGAAAAAAAGAGCTTCTGTAAAATTTCCTTTCTTTTTAAGTGAGTTTTTATCGTCTTCAGGCAAACATCTGAAGAGAGTATTTAGTATTGATTATTCATCTAAGTGGGGTGCTAATACTAGAACTTATGTGTGAGCATTACTAATACTGCAAACGAAGACAATGTTGACAGAACAGTGAATTTTGTGAGCTGTGCCTAGTTGAGCTGAATTTGACTGAAGGAGTTTGCTGTCACTGATGTGATAAAGAGCTGTTCCTCCTGACCCCCAAAATTCTACTGTTAGGGACTGTAAACTATTAACATTTTGAAAACAAATGCATCCTGTCATCCTTTTTGGTGGTAGAAAATACGCTGATTTAAGGATCTCTTGTAGCTAAAAGGAATCTGTGCTTACTCCTAAGTGATTCAACAATTTTCTGAGTGCATATTTCATGTAGCCCTTTGTAATTGTGCAGACTTCATTTGATGTGATCTTGCAGAACATTAAAGAAATCCATGCTGGAGTCACTTAGGTGCCTTACTTGCAGCTAAGATGAATTTATCATTGAATTCTCATTGCATATGTCTAAAATGTGGACAAAAGGATAGTTCAGAGGAAGATCCAAGGAAGGATAAAGATATAATTGTGGTCTTTTCAGATAAATCAATTTGTCTTCTGAACTTACGTTGATATGCTTGAACTGCACAAATGTTGGTAAATGTCTCAGAAGACTGTTACTAATAAACTGTAAAGATAAACAAACCCTTAAGCAATAAGATTTAAACACTGAATAAAGTTTTCCAGAAACAAGTACAGTGATATATTGGAAAAGTGTATGTAGAGTGGCTTTTAACACCATAAAGTAATGTAATACACAGACTTAAAATAGCCATTTTTAATCCTCATCTAGCATTCCAAAAGTTTCTCTTTATTTTCAGCGTTTTTTCGTTGGACACAACCACAGTCTGGAGTCTCTGTAGTAGTCTAGTTTATTTTGTATGCTCGTGGTCATCTCTTCTCAGATAACCTGCATCTGTATTCTTGACCAAATGAAGCAACCTTCCCTTTTTTTGCTTTTTGGTTTCTATTCTAAAATCCTAAAGTTTCAAGGAGTTTTGGGATGTTTTTGATATAAGGCCTTTTTTCAGTTCAGCATTTTGGTATCTCCACTTGGGCTCTGTGTGCATCTGAGCATTCATTGCCATTTTCATGTGGCCAATACACGTTACTAAGGTTTTTGATTTGGTTTTTTGGGGTTTTTTTTGGTATCATGTTCTACGGCTGAACTTTTTACAGTAGGCTTCATTTTCTTTTCAGGCTTCCCCTGGAAATACTTATATATAGGATGTGCCATTTGATGATCCATTCTGAGTTTTAGCCTATCCTGCATCAGATTTGTACCTTGATTTCTTCTATCTCTGGCAGACTTATTTTGTCCTCTTCGTACTTCAGGGGGATCTCTGCAAACCCGTCTGCACAGATGCAGGATGGATCTCTTCTTGATAATGGAACTCAAAATTGAAACCTCAGTATAGCAATTTGCATTTTCCTAATTCCTTTTTGCTGTAACAAGCCAGAACTACTTGAAAGTATTCCAGCTTAGCATCAGTTGAATAATTCAGCTGAGTTAGAACAGATCTGAAACATCCTGGGTAGGAAACTGGATGTAAGATGTAAATAGTTACTGTTTAACACCCTCAGTACTTGAATACCATCACAGTCCTATGGAAATGGAGACAATGACTGAAGGTATTGCTGTAGGAGCAGCTGTGGTGTCTTATACTGCAGTCACACCAGATTCATGTAGCTGCATAGGAGTTTGTGATTGGACTCATTCAAAAATGTTGTGTGCCAGTTGAAACGGAAGTATCTCAGCTTGATGCTATTTCGATGCCAAGAAAAAATTAGGAAAACTAGGAAAGCTAACCAAGGTGCTTCAATTATTTATATAGATCTCTTACTGACAGGAGGGAAAACTGTATCTTGAGATGGTGATGCAGTTTGCCTTTCAAAAAACTTAATGAGGAAAAATGCTTGCAAATCCAGTATCATTTATGGAAATAAATATTTTTATTCAGACCCTCTCTTTGCATTCAGATGTAGAAGGTGAACTAGCATTGAGGAACCCAGTAAGCTCGTTCACTTTTTTCTGTTGTTAATGTGCACAGAGTTCCAATTTTCAATTGGATAGCACATATTTGAAGGATGAGAAGTTCACTTGAAAGCCAAAAGCCATCATAACAAGTAGTAGAGTTAAGGAAGTATCACTGTGCATCTGTTTTCAGCAAAAGATTAAAGTATAAATTTCACCTGAGCAAAGTGAAAATTAGAAAAACCAGTAAGGCATTTATCTCTAATTTATTGTTAAATTGTAGAATGTAAGGGTTGTAAGGTTTGTTACATCTATTCCCCAGCATTTAATAGCAATTTTGAAATTAAATAGAATGAAATATTTTTCTTGAAATTAGTAAGAAGACACCTAAAAATATGTTGTTCAGTGTGAGGTAGGATCAGATAAGTTTAAGTAAAGTTCTTTCTTTTCCATTCATTAAGAGACATAAACAGACATATCACTACACAGTGATTTAAAGTGTGAAGACAACCTAAGAGGTTAACAGAATAAACTTAATAGTTGTAGATTGTTAACTTTTGTATAACTACCTTTGACCCTTTTTTTCCCTCAGAATTTGTATCATCGCTTATTGTGGCCCAAGCTAATATGGCACTTCTCAAAATCTGGGCTGCTATTACCTGCTTTCCATTTGTTGGATTACTGTGTATTTGTATGTTGGGGTTTGGAGAAATCCCTTTTTCCTTGAGTAAATAAAAACTACACTGGTGAGATAGCCAACAAGTTACTTTGTAAATGTGAAAGTTTGATTAGAAGGTGGTGTTCTTAACTTGGACTGGGTGAGAATATAGCAGATTTGCACAAGTACTTGTGCCTTGTTAGCATAGTCTTACAACTGGTATTTTAACTTCTTTTAAAGACGTGAAAGGGTCTTTTAAAAATAATTAAGTACTTATTGTGTAGATATTTTCTAGCAGTTAAGGTTGATGTACGTGTAATTATCTTTAGCAGTATTAATTGCTGTTAGTGTAAACACTAAATTGTTTGAAGAAGCTGCTTTCAGCTTGTGATCTGAGCTTCCTCTACAAAACAAATTGTCAGAAATTTAAGTTTACTCTTCCAGTAGCAGCTGGTGAACCGAAGAGCCTATCCTGTTCTTTGTGCTGCATGGGTCAAGTTTTCAATTTAAAAAACCAAACCCCAACAACACTACAGTCTAACCTTTAGCAGTGCTACCTCCTTTCTGTCAAAGTGCTGAATTCTTCTCTAGCTGTGCGTTGTCTTTGGGAAGGGGTGGGAATGCATCACTTTTCTTTCGCTTCATCAGTTTTGATGTCTGAATACATTGCAGAGGTTTTTTTATTTTATAACATTACTGTGTAAACTGCGTACAATAGCAGTGTGTGATTTGCCACAAAGTAGCTGTGCATAAGTTGCTGGAATTCATACTGTTGTCTTTTTGTGCATTTCATAGCTTGTTTGTGTTGACAAAGCTAAACTGTTGTCTGCAGAAGCTTTAGTGTGTGCCATTTTTATAGCTAAGCCTGTGGTAAATAACACGAGTTCTGACTCAGGGCTTTTTAACAACTTAAACACATTCACAATATTCTTCAGCACATCTTGGAGAATACTAGAGATTTAATGACTGTACAGTGCCTTGATAGAACTATTGAATGGGCAGCAGCCATAAGGTCTTCACAGAATGCAAGTATTCTTTCAATCCAGTTAATGAGTTGACGGTAATATAGTTGTAATGCCCTTGCCATGGATTTATAAACTTGTATATACTTTCTGTAAAGGAAAATTGGCAAATTTAGATATTGTTAAGCTTTCTGAAAGCTGTTTAATTGTTGCACTGGTCATGAAGATCTGAAGGGCATAATACTCAAATTTACGAAGCAGCTTTTGTGTCAAAGACAGCTGAGAAAATTTTCTGTATGTGACATTTTTAGTGTGAGGGAGAGGTCATTGTATAACATGTAAAAGTACCTGCTTTACCCTGATCTAGTAAATCTTTTGTAAGTGAAAGAAATAACCAACAACAAATCAGTATGTTTGCATGCCATTTTATAGTTAGAAAACCTTGTGTCATTTTGAGCTTCTAGGAAATACTTAATTTGTCCCAACCTTAATGTCTTTATGAATGCAAACTATTCATGTTAGAAAACAGGTTTTACTGAATCACAATGAACAATTTTGCTTTTGTTAAAACTAACTTTGTATTTTCTGTAAACTGTAGATTTTGACACGACTGTTTATTGGAGAAATTTGAGGTTGCCTGTGTGAATGTAGTGTATTTCTGTATGCAGATGGCATTATATAATTGCTTACTTTAAAACTGCTTAGCAAGGTCTAAGCTTTTCAAAGGAAATGCTGATGTACTGTATGGTTAGTAAAACTTGTCATATAAGATGTATACTGACTTTTTCAAGAGCTATGATTTAAAAGTATAGTTGGACTGAATTAATACTGATTTTTTGCACACAACATTGGAAAAGGGGTGGTGGCTCATTTGTCTTCCTCCTTCTTAGTTGTAATGGTGGTAGATGTCACCATGGCATTAGAAAATTGTATACCTGAAAAAATATTTGCAAACTTGGTTACTTGTTGGCATACAATGTTTAAAAGTGCACCAGACTTTACTGAGAAATTTTACAGTCCAAAGTGCTTAAATGACATGTTTCTTTTATAATATGTTCCTGAAGAACGAGTTTATGGAAGCATCAGAAGTGCTATGTGCCTTTGAATCTCCAAGGTACTCAAACATTGTTAAAGCAGCACAGTAGGAGTTCGAAGGGTGGATTATGTTGTAACAACAGAAAGGTTGATTTAAAATTATCTGTGGATTACGTGCAAATTTTTCTGTAAATATGCAGTTCATAGTACTGTTCTACTGACCAGAGTTGCTGTTAAGTGTATGTTAGACTCTGTGTTTACTTGTTATTGAATGGCCTTTACAGATCTGGCTATGCGAATGTGATCATTTAAACATCTCCTGCCAGATACAGTAACTTCCATATTCTGAGACAACAGATGCTGCATCATAGTTTGTACTTTCAGGATTCAATTTAATGGATGCATTTGTTTAAAAAAAAGAAAGTCTATGTAATCAAAGGCAACGAAACCAACCAGACTTATATGGCTTAGTGTTTTTATTTGTCCTAGTGTACAGGTGAAAAAAGGAACTGACAGAATAAAAAGTTTGTTGCTCTCTTTCTCAGTTTCTTTTCATTTTTCAAGTTTCTTCAGCCTTGGTTTATATGACAGGTCTGTATGAAAACATAGTGTTTTCAAATACTTTTAAAAAAAATTTATTTAAAATAATTGCTGCTAATTGTTGAAATACATTTGAAGTAGCCTCTTGTTCTTTGCTTTGGGACTTACAAGCTGTTCATATATTTCTCCTTATGTGTTCATTGAACGTGATGGGAACAGTGCTGGCACTGTTTCAAGACTTCATCTCTGTGGTCTCAGGGGTTTCAGCCCCTGCTGTTGATTGCAGTGGAAGCTGCAGGTTTCGCTAGTGTTTGGTATTGATGGGTTTACATTTTGAGAAGGATATTCCATGCTGTACAGTATAAATAATTATAATAATTTTGCAATATAAATACTGTGTAATGCATAATTTCTGTATAGTGCACTTTGCTGTTTGAAGTCTTTCCAGCTACATCCCATATACAGTCATCTGTTTTGATGGGAGTGGTGAGAGTGCATGGAGATTTCCTTTGGATTTGACATTAATCAAATGCAGAGGATGGTTCTTCCTGGGTGTACCCTTTCATTTAGGGAATAAAGATTGGCAGTAGTATTGGAATAAAAAGCATTAGCCTTCATTTTCAGACTTGGTTTTCCACCATAAGGAAAGGAAATATAAGTTGTCAGAAATAAAATCGTTGAAGTTCTTGTGCATTGTGCAGCCCTGCTCATGACAGTGACATGCATCGGAAAACTTTTGCTTTCGAGAATGAATCATACCAACTTTTCTTGATAATTACAAGATTTTGGCTGAAGAATACTTTAGGGTTTTAAATAGTTTGTTCCCTTTTCAGCAGAGTAGTATGTCCTTGCTTTCCAGGAGATAGTAAGGTGGGTTTTTTTTGCTGTCTTTAGCAAGTGATACTATGATGGATTAAAATAGTTTAAGTTACGTTACAAACCAAGAATTGTGCCAACTGTCACTGTATAAATTTTGGTCTTCAACGAGGCAAGACTTTTATTTATGGGAAGGTCATTGCAGTATCTGCTACAATTAGGATTTATTGACACATATGTGACTGCCCTAGAGAAGGTAATAAACCTAATTTCTGTAAAATTGCCTAAAATAGTGAAAATACACTTCTGAGACTATAGTGACCTCTTGCAATACTAACACTGTTTCACTGAATTTTCCTTAGAAATAAATCTGTGGGAGGTAAGGACACAAAATTGTGAGCCAATTTCCCCACTAACATGCCTTCATCCTAAAATGTGTGAGTATTTCTCCCACAAGGGGTCAGTAGCACCCTCTCTTTGGCACAAGTTTTTATTACAGTATAAGCAGAAAGCAAACAAGGGATAAGGATAATGATGATTGCATTAATATGTGGGTGGACCAGACCTCACTTGTCTCCTTCTTCAAGCAGGCTAAGTATAATTAGGTTATTTGCTGACTTCAGTAAGCACCATATTCTATCCTCTGACTCTCATGTGACATGAACATTGCTACTATTGATTAGGGCAAAGTTCCAGTGGAGTGTTTGCCTTTAGCTCTAGTTGAAAGTATTCATTTAGTCAAGCTTTTTTTCAAAAGCATGCAGTTGGAGCAGATAAACTATATGAAAGAGCTTGTCCAGCGGCAGGGGAAAAGAATTCTTGTGTGAGTGTCCCACATATTCTTAATGATAACCACAGTCTCCCTAGATGGCTAGAGCTGATTAATATTTTCCACTGTATAGTAACACAGCTTATAGTTAAATATGCTTTGAAGCCTATCAGGCTGCTCAGTGGAAGGAATGTCCAGCTTGTTACTTGCTGAGGAAGTCTTCATATCATTGTCCTCTGAAACTGCATTCTCCCCCCATTTCATTTAGAGGACCTAGAGCCTCTAAATGAGCCAACATTTTTTTGTTGAGCTAGAAAAGGGTTAGAGTAAGGGCATGGGGGAACCTAAAGCTAAAATACAGTCATGGGAGTTACAAGCCAGTGCCTGGTGTGAAAGTGGATCTGCTGTTCAACACAGTTCTCTTCCCATGGCACACACAGAAGGTGTAAAGGAGTAAGTGATCTTGACTTGGATTTTCTGTGTCCTGTGGCTGTCTGCACCCAGGCAGCAGCATAAAGGAGCTGCTGCAAATCAACTGCTCAGTAATGAGCTGTGTGAGGTGCTTGCCCTGCAGCAAGCAGAAGTTGGGATCCACTTACACTTTTAAAGTGTTGCACCCAAGTAGGGTTGAGTGGGCCAAGCCCTCTGGGCATCTACTTATCCTGAGCTGACATTGTTTTATTGGTAAGTGGCATGGAAATGAAATAGATTTGAAAAGCATATCTTCATTAACAAGATTGGGATACCAGACATTTAATTTTAGGCTTTATCTGCTGTGCTGAATCAAACGGTGACACCAAGATTTGGCAAGTAGTTGTTGAGCACTCCAGGAAAGGTTAGTCATTGGCTTTTGTAGGAGTTTCTCAACTTTGAAGATGTAGTCAAATAGTCCTTAGGAAGGAAAAAAAAGAAACTAGCTGGAGTGTTTCAGAGGAGAGTTATCCTTTTTTTTTGGTTGGTTGGCTGGCTTATGGTTTGTTTTGGTTTTTTCATTCTCACCCTCTACTGAGTGGCAACTCTGCCTGGTTTTTCATTTCTCTTGCCAATTTTCATTTAGCTAAAAATGCTGCCATAATTGCTGCTTGCCATCTGGATTTGCTGAAATCAAGCATATATCCCATGTGTCTGTTCCAGCTCTTCCTGACCATCCTACTACCTCTCCCCAGAACATCCTTCCAAGGGTATGAGTGTGCATTTGGGTTATTGGAGAGCTAGTGTTCCATGACAAGGAAAGGAATTTAATGTTGCTTTGGTCTGATATTTTTCTTTCTGACTATCTTCAATTATCAAATGTTGAGATGCCTTTTTTTTTTTTTCATGTGGTGTTTAATTTTGAGAGGAAATCAATGGAGACATCGTTGCTGTGCCTGGAATTCTTGGATTTGGCCCTTCCTTTCCTACAATATTAGACCTGTTGGCCTAAGATTGATTATTTTATGAGGTACACATATTTAAGCACTAAGCTAGCCAGCTCTGCTCATAGGAATATTAATAAAGATGGCCTGGAGCTGGCAGGTTTTTCTAGGGAAGATAAGGAAGGGCTTAGCACATCCTAGGTTAAGCTCTTTCCTGTCACAGTTGAATGCTAAATGCTGTGTGACCTGCAGTGTCTGAAGGGTAGATACAGATTAAGGCATCTTCATGGGACGGTGCTGTGTCCATAGGAG
Organism: Thryothorus ludovicianus; assembly: GCA_013397245.1. Classification (NCBI taxonomy): domain Eukaryota; kingdom Metazoa; phylum Chordata; class Aves; order Passeriformes; family Certhiidae; genus Thryothorus; species Thryothorus ludovicianus. The sequence continues at coordinate 725,432 of VZTB01010301.1, read as the reverse complement.
CTAGTAGTGAGAGCAGAAGCACGCTGCATCTTTGATGACATAATACTTTCCATGAGTTGGTACATCTGGCTTTTCTGGAAGGGTTGGTAGCCTGAGATGAGGTCAGCAGGTACCCTGGGCAACCTGGACATAGAGGATTGGGTGGTGCTTGGCACTCTTAGCCCAAAACTCTAGATCAAGTTTGCTTGTGTATCTGTGGATTGGCTGTCAGTGAATTAGAAACAAGAGAATCTATAAGGCATCAGCTTTCCATATTTGCCTGAAAAGCATCCTTCCCTATGCTTTATTAATTTGCTTCCTCCTGATATGGAAAGAACAAAGGAAGCTAACAAGCCTAGCTTGTTTTGCTGCGAACTGTGTGTATGCAGCATTGAACATCTCCTTAGATAGCTTCGAATGTGGACAGGCAAAAAAAAAAAAAAAGGGAGAGGGGGGAGGACAGAGAGGTCTTTAATGATGTGTTACGTTATTGATGGAATTTCTAACTCAGAGGGCTGCCTTCCTTGGAGCTGTGGGCAGTGTTCCCCACAGTTACTGCTTGCTTGTGCATAGTTCATTTTTGTTTTATTGTTCAAGAAAGATAAAGTGAGGTCTCTGCTAAGCGTGGCGACTGGCTGGGAAGAGCAGCCTGGTTCTGCTGAGCACAGCTGCCAAAACTGGAGCAAGCCAAGGGAGAGCAGTTCTTTTGTCAGGGACAGAAATGTGGTCTGACACAACTTTCTTATCAAAGGGAAGGATTTTTCACTTCAGGAGGAAGTTTGGCTGGGAAGGCATTGGATAACTTTTTATTTTTTTCAGCTCTGCGGGAAGTCCTGTATAAATGTGTTTTCCATGAATGTAATAGTTCTGCTTCTGACTCTCTAGAGAGAACATTAGCGCTGTATATGAGGGAAATAACACAAGGGTGACTAAAATATTTTTAATATGAGTAATTCAGCAAACATACTTTGCGTGCACAGCCAGGCGCAATTTGCTCTTGGCTCATGCCATGGAGCAGGCAAGAAGTAGTTCTCTTTTTTTTCTAATTTTTTATTCTATGTATTTCGGAAATTTCCCTTGATCCGTTCCAGGCCATCATGTTGTAGTTAAATTAAAACTCAGCCTTTTCTTCTGGTAAATACCTTGTGTAACAGGAGTGATTTGTTTGTGTTTCAACTTAAACTTGGATAATTTGTTTAAACACTAAGAACCTATGTGTATATATTATAGAGAAGTTTCTCTAATACAGTTGAAGAAACAAGTTATCCTCTAACTGAGGCCATTAGATTGTGATTTGTTAGATTTGGTTTCTGTGGTTTTCCTGTGAGTCTTTACACAAGTCACTTAGTTTTGTGTTTCCTCTCTTTCTTAAGTATGAAATGAGAAATTACTGCTTGGGGGTACGAAAAGAAATCTGCTGGTGTATACAGGGAGTCCTTCAACAGCCTTAATGAGTTCCTGAGAGGTAAGATGCCTCCCCTGCCAGCCAGTCACACAGTGGTGTGCCAGCTCAGTTCAGTGTTTTCCTGGTGAAAAACTGAAACCAGGTACTAGTGCTACTTCAAACTTGCCACAGAGCAAATAGGCATAAAATTAACTAATACCTTCCACCCCCCAAGCAGTGGGAGTTATTAATTAACTAGTAATTACATACAAATATGTGTTTTATTATAATTATCAAGTAACTGTTGATCATTACTTCCTTATTAAAGCTGTTAATGTGAAAGAGCAGTGTTCAATACAGGTACTGAGTTACAGCTTTAGGTGAATGGACAAAATGCCAGCTTTTGGGTGGCAGCGTTTCTCTGATGTTCTGTCTCTCTGATCTTGTCAGTGCACTGAAGCATTTTAGTAAGTGCTCTCTGGAACTCCACCTCCCATAGCCAGTGGGTGTCACTGCAAGCATTGCAGTGAGGGAAGAACAATTTTGGGGGGAAAGAATAAAAGTTCAAGTGTATGTTGTATTTTACTTAAGTTAGAAATAATTGCAGGAGAACAATTAAATCTGAACTTACTAACTTGGCAATTTGCATAGATATTTCTTGGAAATGCTTAAAGGTTTTGAAACTTATTTAAAAAAAAAAAAAAAAGTTAAGTATCCTAAATGGCCTAGGCCGATCTTCTGATAGAAGTCGTGTCACTGGCAACTTCCATAGCCATGGAAGCACTTCCCCAAGTGCTGACTTGTGCTGAATGTTATGTACCTCACAGATGATGGTGGTTTAAAAAACCCCAACAACAAACCAACCAAAACCAAACGTCAAAGAACCCCGAAAAAGCCTTTCCTTGAATTCCTTAAAGCCACTTATATGCAATTCTTGGTGTTTGCAGATCTGAGTGCTAAAGGTCACTGTGACTCAGGGCCCCCACCTTCCCCTGTGAGCTGGCCATCTCCAGAGCTGGATGAGCTCTGGCGCCAATGCCCTTTTGAGCCAGTGCTGGGAGAATTCGTGGATGTGCCACCCCAGGCAGCCCCCAGCCCTCCCAGCACAGCCAGCCCAGGCAGCCATGCAGGCTGGGCTCTTCCCAGCACAGACATTGCCTGGCAGTGGGAATGGGAAGGGCCTCCCTCGCACAGGCCGTTGCTAAGGCCCGCGTTGTCCCTGCTGTGTTATCGTGAGGATGACAGTTTAAACAGCCCTTATCACTGTGTGTTCAATCAAGGTTTATGAGGGCTGATAAAGATGTCACCTAGTTGCTTTGTGTGTCCATTAAAACCCTATTCCCCGGTAGGACTTTGCCGTGTTACGTTTTTCTCTTTCTTTCTCTCTTCACTGAATTTTAGGTATCCTCTGAAGAAAGAGATGCATGTTGGAAGGAAAGGCATAATGCTTGCTTGAATACCCTTAATATTTCTGTGGGGAAGAATTAAAAAAGCCCAAAGCCCAAGTTCAGTAGCTTGGTTGACACAAGCCTATCTGTATTTAATATCTTACATCATCATAATTGCTTATTTAATAGTTCAGTAAAGTTTCCTAAATGTAGCCTAGGCAGGGCAGTAAAGTGACTTGTGTGCACTCCCCTGCTCTGTTGTGTTGGTGCTGAAGGTGGCTTAGGAGAGGCTTGGTGTTGCTCAGTTATGATACAGGACATTGTAGGTTGAGTTCCTTTCAAGACTTTTCCTGGTGGATGAAGACTGCGTATTTCCAACACAGAAATGGAAGTTTGTTCACTTATTTTTCTGGTTGTATGTCAAAGTGGAAGAAATGGTTGCAAGAAGTAGGTAGTCATATAAAATTCATCCATAATTTTCAGGTCATCTGTCTGTGAACAGTAATAGAAAGTAGACAAAGATTAAGTCTGTCTTGTCCTGTAAACTTCTTAATTTCAAGGTGGTTTTTTTTTCTTTTTCCTCAACCCATGTCTTTTTAGCTAAAATTTAAAATAAATCCATTGTCTTAATTCTATCTGGTGTCATGTCCAATTCTGCCAGTCTTCAGAAAAATCTTATTTCTACAATGAGCAAACGTTGCTCAGTTGCATTTTTGTTGGTAAAGTAAAATTTGTTTTAAAGCAAAACATGTACAAAACCATAATGAAATATGATTAGTTGCAGCTGCTTGCTGTGTTATAAAAGAGAAAAATGTGCATTGGCTAAAAAGATTTGAAAATATGTAGCAGACTCAAGACCCTAGTTCAGGCCCAAATCAATTGAGATTAAGCATTTGTGTTTAGGCTCTTTTAAAAAATGGGAAGAATCTGAATATTCAATTGATTCTGTAGATCCCCAGGTCATAATAAATTCCTGTTATTTACACTTTAGCATATTGGCTCTCTGCATCCTCTAAACTTTGTGAATACTAATGGCTGTTGGCATTTCAGAAATGATTCTTTCACTTTGTTTACAGTTTGCTGCCGCTGGCAAGCATTGGACTATCAAAGGCTTTAATGCTGTGCATGTGCCTTTCATAATAAAATGTTATTCTATGAGGATAATAACACTTACTAGAGATCAGTAGTAAAATGAAAAACAGAGCCTCTCTACCATCACTTGTTAACACTTCTAATGATTGTTTGCCTATTAACACTAATTGGTTATATGCTTCCATTTTAGCCCTGTGCAGGCTGGCATAAGCATGAGGCACTCGTGTATGTACAGTACTTATGAATAGCTGTGCTGGCCTACTGATCTCTGCAATAAAAGTTACTGTACCATGATCTGAGTCTGCTTTTTTAAAAAATGTTTTATATCAGAAGCACTTGTTGACCTCTGCCTTATCAATTGACGCTATCTGTTTGCCTTCAAACAGCAGTCACGGTATTCTCTAGAATATTTGCCTGGTACAGTGGTGTCCATTTAGCCTTGACCATGGAATACTCTGTGGTCATACAGTAGTGCAATATATTTTGAAGCTTGCCTTAAAACTAGAATGTATTGTTAAACTCTTTGACTTAGAACAGTTGACTGTGGGCACTCTAAAATCATAATTGATTTCCCTTTTGATGTTCCTGGAGCTAAGATAGGAAGTGTCAGGATTGCAGCCAATCACTAGGTTCAGGAAACTACCTTTGCTCAGTGAGAAGTTTTGGCAGGGTGAGGAAGGGGAATCTGAAATATGGCAATGAAAGGCACCTTTGGAAGTCTCTCTCCAGACACATGTGCTAACATGCTAAATTGCCAGAACATGGTTCCCATCCAAAAGCTTGTCTGGATTTGAATGTATATTGATTTCTGTTTCCTCGTTTAAATCCAGAAAGCTCATGACAACTGAACACTAGGCTGAAAATCTAGCCATAATTTGGTATAGAAAAATAAAGTGGTTCAAATACTAACAATACCAAGAGATCCCTGGTTTGGTTCTAGCCAGCTGAGTGGGAAAGTGCTCTCAGTGCAGAGTAATTGGTTTTTCCCTTCTGTTCTTTTTGGGTGAGGCAATATATTCACACAGTATCCACTCAGTACTCATTTCAGCCATGCCTCCTGGTAGTTTGCCTATACTATCCAACCTTAAACATTGATCTGAACAGAAACTACACTTCAGTACCATTCTTGGCATTGGCAGTTGTCTTCACACATCTCAGGCTGGTATCACCAGCCTTTGGAGGAGTGTCAAGAAGTAGCAGAGAGTCACGGTCACTTCTCCCTTTCCATGCTGAGAGGGGAGTCTTGGTGGAGCAGCAGGAGAGGGCCCTGTTGTGGGAAAAGCCATGAATAATTTTGTTTGCCTTCCAGAGCACGCTGTGCCTCGTGAGGGGAGGTGGTGTGTGCAGCGCCGATAAGGGACAGCGATGGTGCCAGGGGTGCCGTGGCTTTGCCGTGTGTTGTGCCGTAGCCATGGCACCTGGTGATTGATGAATGTCTGTGGGCTGGGGCTGGGCTGAGCTATGATTAGATATTTATTGCTAACAGCCATGCTAGTCCAGCCTAAAAGATGGCTTGAGGTCTCTGCAGGTCTGTTGAGAAGTCTTGCTCTCAAGTTGAGGCATCTGTATGTAGGTCAGTGTTTACAGACAACTGTGTGCTCACCAGCCTGGTTAATCCAACTCTGATGGAGAGGTCAGTAGCTCCATGCACTGGGAGATTGCCAGCCCCTGTCCACGAGGATGTGGTAATTTATTTTCTCAGTTGAGTAAAAAGAGCAAGAAATCCTCTCCGTGTGTCATTCTGGATCAATTGCTTTACAATATCACATGATTTGTTCTGTTGTGCCCACCAGCATTACCCAGGGTCATCCAATGAATGTAAGTTTAGGAAATAGGCTTGTTTCTTCTTGAGGTGCATTTCATTTATCTTCAAAGCAGACCTCAAAGGCTGATGATTTAAAACCATTACTCTAGAGAGTAGTATGGCTAAATCCAATCAAAGAGTTTATCCCACAAGTATTTGTGTACCTCCCTCAAATTCATGGACATGTCAATAGCACTGATTTATTAACTAGAAACTTCATTTTTTCTAATTAGTGAAATTAAAATGCAGGCCAGCCACAAAGTTTTGTTGTTATAACCCTCACCTACCTTCCCTGTAATGTTGCTTCTACTTGTGCTAATCTAAATGTAAATTGCGAGCCCTGTGGGACAGGGTCTGTCGCTTACATTTTCTCCCTTCCTTTTGTGTGTATTTAATTGAATTTTATTTTATTTTACATTTGCACATGATCCTCAGGGCAGAGTATCTTGCCTTATGTGCTCCTTGATGATTCTTAAATTCATGCCTGTAATCGAGTCCACTTGTGGCCTCTCTTTTCAACCATGAATCAGAGTATCTGCAATAAGCCAGCAGCACAGAATATATTTTAAGATCTTAACAGCTCCCACTGGAGCCTCCTCATTTCCCCCATGACCAGGAAAAATGAATTGCCTGTGTGAGATGCTTGATCAACAAGCTAGAATTGTTTGGGAAAAGAAAAATAAATGGAAGTAAGAAAGGAGTTACAAAAAAAAAGCCCAAGAACACTCTGTGGTTTCTTCTCCCTCTCTCACAAGTGGGGATCCTGCTCCTGCACAGCTGTGGTGGTGGAGCCCGGGCTGGGAGAAGGCTTTGGGATGTGTGGGCCCCCAGCCACAGAGGGGGTTTACGGGTCAAAATCAATACCTGTGCGTTAGTCCATACAAATAAATCATACGCCTGTAAAATACATGCTGTAGTTTGCTGCTGGGTCCTGAGGGAGCAGGAAAATAATTTAGCACAGCTGGATGCTTGTTCGTCTTCCAAACTTGTTTTTATGGTCTAAAAGAATAGCTTCCTAAATCGCCGTCTTATGGGAGAGCGGGGTGTGGGGCCGCCCCAGAGCGCAAATGCACTGGTGCCATTTTAATTAAAAAATCTGCTCTCTCACCTTCCAAAACACCCCTGCTCCCTCTAACGAAGGAATTTTTACCTAATCCGAGTGAGCAGCTGTTGTCTGCCAAATGGCCAGTCTGTGCTCCTGGCGGGGCTGCCTGGGCGAGCAGCGTTCCCTCTCTCTCTCTGTGTGAAGCCTCTTCCCTCAACTTGAACTCCTGCGAGGAGTCCCTGCGGCACGTGGGGACTGAACCAGCCCTTGTGGCAAGAAAGGCTCCTCTGCAAGGCTCCCAGACACTCTGCAAGCACCCAACACCACTGAAGTTGAGGACCCATTGGAGAGGCTGGGGTGCCAAGAACTGATGTTTGGTGCTAACCTCTGTGCTTAATGGACCGAGTCATTTCTTCACTACCCTTGCCAGTGAAAAAAACAGGCTTTTGTGAGCCCAGTGGAAGCTATACAAATTATGTGAGGGGCTTTGGAGGCCAAAAGTGTGGAATCAGTGCTAATTACAGAGGTGCTTCATTGCTTTGATGCCAGCAATCCATGTGAGGGACAAACCTGGCACTGGTTTCCATGTCCTTGGAAACTGGTGAATGGGCTGTAAATATCTTTGCATTCAGCTCAGGTCTCTGAGGAAAAGTGGGAAGCCAGTCCTGGTGTTTGATCTGCATGGCTGGCAGCACCTAGCAGTTGCTCTCAGCTGAAAGATGGAGGAATGCCTGCTGGCCCAATAAAATGCTGTGTGAGCAGCAGCAGTGCCAAAGTTTTGGTTTCTCCTCAATTCTGATGTATAAAATGCTCTGGTAAGTTCTGTCAATGAGGAATTGGAAGGAAATGGTGTGGCCCGGGGTACATGGAGAACGTGGGGACTCCTCAGATATATGTCCTCTTTTAAAAATGCAAATTGATAAATAAACAGTGAAACAATAGGGCTGTGCTAATCCTTTTACAAAGGGTAAATTGCTAATCTAACTCCCCAGCCAGAGTGGCTGCTTCACCTTAACAATAGCTGCATTTATACCTTATGTTTTACTTGTAAACTGACATGTAGTGAATTGGGAAGGGTTTCAGCTCACCTGCTTGTTAGGGGAGGGCGGCTAATCCTTTCATGCCCTTCACACTCGGTGAGCAATGCTGCCATTTGATCACACTGAAGCAAGAAGGCCAGCCAAATCTTCAGCCAGTTTAGACTTGGTTGTTCTTGTGCTCTAACAATGCTGCCAGTGTCTCCAGTGAGGGCAGAGAGAGAGCTCTGTTCATGTCTTCACATAGTGAGTACCCGAGGGCCTGATCTTCAAAGGCACTGAGCACCCCCAAGAAAGGATGCTGAGCTCCCTGGCATTCAGCAACTCCACTTTTCCTCACTTTGCAAGCATGTTGAGTCCTTCTTAATGGATATTGGCAGCAGGGAGTGCCCATCTTCAGTGGCCTGCTCCTGGCTGATGAGGCCATCATGGAAAACCAGCTGGAAGGGAGAAGGATCTGAGCGCCCTGGTCTCAGGGCTGTGATAGGGGACTGGGAACCTGAAACAGGGGTGGTGTGGTGGGCTACCAGGGAGGTGGGGTGGTGCCAATGAGTTGATTGAAAGCTTGTGTCTTTGCCTTGCCTGGCATTCGTGCAGATTTTAGAAGTTTAACAGAATTGCTTGTGGTCATGTTGGGTAAGTCCTGCCTTGGAGTTTTATCCTTAGCTGCTGCAGCTTCTTGTCCTTTCCTACCACTTGGGTTTTGTTTTTTTTCCCTTTTCTTTTACATTAGTCTCCAGCATAAGAACTGATCCAGAGAGATGGAAATTAGATTTCTCTTGCTATATTTTTTAGCTGTAGACACACTAAGGTGTCTACAAACCCATGAATCTGTTTGGGAATGAAGGAAACACGGACAATTCATAGCTGTAGAGTCACAAATTCAGGGCAATTTGGTTCAGAATGAGTATTGAACAAAATATTTTGGTAGACAAGAGACTATGGGATCCTCTCTTCCATGTAACCAGCTTTATATGAGCATAGAAGAGGAAAATCAGGATGATTTCTATTTTTTTATCCCTGGAGGAAATATACTTGTAATCTCCCAATGTCATCTGAGATCAACATCAACATGCGTTTTTCCCAAGAGAAAGCATATCAGGCATCTGGCAAAGCAATTCATGTCACTTGTATTTAAAGGATTCTTTAGAGAGGGAGACAGAAGAAGTCGTGGACCAAACATGCCAGAAATGCTGTGTGAAAGACTTGGAGAATCTTGGTTTGACATTGCTGATCTCAGGTCTTCTCCTCACTGCCAGGAGTGTTAATGCAACATCAGCTCCAAGGAGAGTCTAGCCAAATAAGGGCTAGATTAAATTAAAGCAGATTAAATTAAAGACTGGGGGAAATGGATTATTAGAACTTAAAACCCACTAGGCTCATAAAGACCTAAAAGTTTCGTTATTTTTAAATATTATTTTTTTATCACATCTAGATTGAATTAAGAGTGCTCATTCCTTTTGCTTTGGTTAATGAAGGCAGAGCTAGCACAAGTGGAAGAGTTACAGGAAAAAGCTTTTTCATATCTATTTCAGTCTCACAAAGCTAAGAAAAATTCACATGTTAAATTATTGGTCATGATTTTTATTTGAACTCTGACCCAAACTATCAGCATTGAGAATTCAATGTGTGGTTAACAGGCAACAAATATAAGTGACTTACCTGATAAAAAGAAATAATAGATTTGAGGTAGTTTTCTTGGCAGAGTTTCATTAAATTTGTCAACAAAGTTGTATTAATACTTTCACCAAGTGTCAGTGTAGGAGTATGCTGATGACCTGGAGTTGGGAGGCATTTTACATAAAGAGTGGAATTTGTAGCTCCACAAGGAGAGCAGAATAATCACATAGCAGAAGAGGTGTGAAATTTAATGCTGCAGAAGATAAGATCTCATACTATTTTGGGGGAAATAACAAACACTTTGGCAATGAGCTGGAGCCGGAGGGTTCAGAGAAGGTGAAACCCAGGGTGCTGTAGTGAGTCACAGGAAGTGTGAGTTGGGTGCAGTGTCAGTGCAACCCTTTCCAGGGACGAGGGGGGCATTGCAGCCGTACTGCTGAGCCAGGGGCTGAGCAGAGACCTCCTGTGAAATGCTGTGTATGGCTCTGGGCAGCTGCCTTTGTAGGAAGAACTGGAAAAAAGAAACAGACCATGCTGGAAGTGGGTGCAGCAGAACAACCAGGAGGCTGGAAACCCTGGTCTTGTGAAAGGGCAAACCAGCTTCACTCACAAGCTACAGAAATGGAAAGCTGCAAAGAAGAGGAACTGGAACTGAAGGACAGTGACTATAAAGGGTATACATGAGTATAAAATAGTAGGAAGAACAATTAAGTGTAGATTTAAGAATATAGGCTGCAGGTTTAAGAGGAAATTCCCACCATTTGAGCTGTGAGATTCTGGATGAGCCTTCCAAGATGAGCAGCTTAGGAAACCTGGTGAGTGTTTCAGTGTATGTGCGTTGTTAGATTGCCAAAGATGATCAAATCAGCAGCAGGGAGGGCAAATATTCATTATAGTACTGACCTAGTTTGAGGGATCCTTAGGAAAGAAGGGCAGGGACAGTCCTCAGCCAAACAAACTGTGCTGGAAAGACAGAAAAGATGGAGAGGCTTTGGATCAGATTACATTGTCCTAGATCTTGTCTTCTCTGCCAGTAAATTGGTGTTAGGCATCTCAGAATAAATGTGTTCAATTTTTCTAGATGGCAACTGCTTAAGCTGGTGATGGAGAAGAGACTCGTGGATGTGGGAAGTGATGAAGGAAGAGTATGGATTTTCTTTCTATATTATTTTATACCCACACACAGAGAGATATGTATGTAGTTTTCATGAAAAGTCTCAAAGGATGGTATTCTTGCTTCAGTATGCTGCCTTAAATTTCGTGTAGCCATCCTTGCTTGTGGTAGGCAGGGGCAGGAATGAGCTCTTTGGGTTAATGAGAGCAGCAGCCCCTGTACAGTCTGTTGGGAGGTGTAAATCTGTTGGGAGGTGTGGAGTAAGGTGACCAAGCAGTGTTTGAGCTCAAGCTTCCAGCTCTGAGACTTCCAATCTGCCCAGCTAAGTCCCCCTTCAGACTGGAAGCACCACTGTGTTGAAACCTGCTGTGAGACCCTCAAGACTCTTGTTTAAAAAGCAACTGGACAAAGGTCAAACCCAGACAGGGAGAAAAAAATCCCAACAACAAGAAACTAAAACCTTTGGGAACAATCATGGAAGGGGAGGAAGGAAGAATGTTTCCTGGAAAATAAAGAACCTCACTGAACTTAGAATCTAGCCCAGACACCCAGAGTCGGCCCAGTTATGTTGGAAAAGCTTAATCCAGCAAAAATAGAGAAGGAAAAGAAGTTAAAATGCAGGAGGACTGAATGATAACAAGTTGCCCTTGTGTCATGGTCCTTCATAATCCTGACTGCACTGCACACCACAGAGGGATGTTTTGTGCACCCCTGTGGTGAAGCTGTTTTGTGGCTAGATAGAAGAGAGAGGGGAAGTGGGGGCAGGGAGTCAGTGCCGTGCTCTGGATCATCCACAAGAGGAGGAATGTCACTCTGGACACGCTGCTCAAACCAGCCAACAAAATGCTGCACAGGAGAACCCCCACTCTGTGGTCCTGAGCACACACTGCACAAAAGCTAAAAGCAATCACAAGAGATTTTTAATGCCATATTAAATGTTGATTCATGTGTGGCTGGAGCCACGGTGACCTGGAGCTTGATCCAGCTCCGAAGTGATAAATGGATCTGTAACTTCAGCCAGTTCTGTGAATGGCAAAAGTCATCTGATAGGGACCAGTGGTGATGGGTGTGACTTGGAGCTGGGTCCTCCTGGGCTGGGTGTTCACCTGGCAGCCTGAGTCACTGATTGCCTTTGGGAACAGCCCTCTACACAGGAATGTTATCATCACCTCCCCTGGAGAAGCAGACCCCGGTAGCATCACTGGTCTCTCACTGCCCACGTTCAGGTGCATCGTGTTTGGTTTCTTCCACTTGAGAAAGGAGCAGCTGAAGGGATTTAGCAAGGAATTGCTTCCAATCTGGTCCACACCAATGGTAAACAGCTTTTCCCCTGATCACAAATGGCATCAAAAAAGACTATCCTATTGCCTTTTTTTACTGTTATCGTTTGGTTTTGATCACTCAAAAAAAAAAATAAAGACTGTTTTTTAGGAAGTAGATGGAATTTTAAATATATATCAGATGTTTAGGCCATATGCTTATTAAGTCAATGAATCATTCGCAATTGAAAAATATTTGCTGTCTCCGCGAGTTACTGACATGAGGAGTGCTTTTTTTACAGAGCATATGGAGGAACAAGTCACTCTCTCAGTAAGGGAGTGAACTGAATCAGATTTTCATCAGCTTTCACTGGAGCAGGTTCTCTGAGCTCCAGCTGTTGCATGAGTGAACCATGCTGCTTTCTCTCTCTCCCCTTCCCTCCCACTTGTTCTTCCCTTTCATGCAGTTGTCTGTTTTTCTCAGACTTTGTTGAAGTTCAGTTTGTGAAATTTGGTTAGCCCAAGGTTTGGTTCCATAGGATGCTGAGCTAAATGCAAACTGGTTTAAATCTTGCAGCCAATTTGTGATCACTTACACAAATAAAGGGAATTGTCTTGAAGTGTGTGAACATTGATGAAAATTGGGACATCTGTGTCATCTTCTCACCAGCAACTGTTCTTGTGAGTATCCAATAATCATTGTCTGCCTTCTTTTCCCATTACTTTGAATCAAGGACAGCATCTACAGAAACTGCTAGGTGTATTATAAAATACCTTCAGGCAGAAGTTGTATTTCATGAGTGTGTTATTTTTGTCCTAGCCAGGGCTGCAGACAAAAAGAACAGTTTTGGAAAGATGCAGATAACAGTGTTTGTCACAAGTTAATGCTGGATATTGAAAAGGTAAAAAGTCTTGAAACAAAAAACGTGTGGAGTTTAATGGGCTATCCACATAGGTTTGAAATGCCATCCTTCCTGAGAGAAGCAAATAGACTTATGTGCTACATCCTGGGTGAAATATCATTATGCTTCTTTATTTCTAATGAACCTGTTGAATAGTATTGTGTGTGTGTATTTATATATATATATATGGAGTATTTTTATATATTGTACAAATATATGGTTGTATATTGATGGGCTTTGCAAGTCATTAGGCCTTGCTCTACTGTGTCACCTACCTAACAGAAATTAGCTATAAAGTTTTGGCCAAAGTATATGTTTGGATTATCAAGAATCCAACAGCCTTTAGGTCTCTGGCATGTTTATCTAGCTTGCTTATTTATTTCTGTGCATAGTTCCTTAGTGCTCTTTGGGCAGGAGGTCATACAACTGTTTCCCCAGAGCTATCTGTCCAACAGGAAATCATGAAAGCATTAGAGATGTACCAGCTGAAAATCCCCCTGCTGAAACACTGTAGATTTTGCTATATTTCTGCAGTAGGTGCTTTTCTCTGAGCTCATGCATGAAGAAACCTCCCAGACTGGAGCTGAACCAGAAAGGAGAAGCTAGACAATGTGGCAAAGTTGACGTTTTGAAACTATTTCCACTTATTTAAACAAATCTATTACCTGTTTGAATACCTGGAAGTACTCCAGGACTTCAACAGTTTATAATTTTCTCTTGTCTAGTTCCCCTGGTTTATTTTCCCAGGCCTAGTAACTGCTGTCTCAAAATGTTCTCACTAAGAAGGCAGAGAGGTCCCTGTTTTCACAGTGTCTTCATCCCTGCAGATGCATGACTTGGTGTTACAGTGCTGCTGCATTTAGCCTTTATCCTAAAAGCCTAATAATGTCAGGATGGTAACAAAGCCCCTGGGCTGGTGGTGAGCTGTGGTAAGGTTCCTTGCCTTGAGGAAAAGCTTTTAAATCTGACTACAGTGGGTGGCTATCAGCACAAGGGACTGGGGGAGCTGGATTGCCTTTCCTGGGACATGGGAATAAGGAGCTGTTTGAGGGGGTCTCACTCCTGCCTTTCAGAATAGATAAAACCCAAGGCTTTTCTGAAAAAGTGATTGGGCAGACTAAAGTTTTGGTCACCGAGGGAGATTGCTGAGGCCTGTGGTGCTTAGAAGGATTTAAAAGCAGCTTGATCTATACACACAAGTGCTCAGTGGCATAAGCAGCAGTATTGGGTTAATGTGTTAAAAAAAATCACCAACCACTGCAGGGTTGACAGTTCCCCTTCCTTCAGGCTATAAACCAATTTCTTGTTGTACTTTCAATTCCTCTCCTCTCTCAATAAAAAATGATCTTGTTGGCCAGGTGCAATGTCAGAAAATAGTCCCTGTCAAGCAAAGGTATTGGCTAGTTTCCTTGGGACTTTATTAAATAATGGAGTACCACAGCAAAATATGACAGAAGTCTAGCATTACTGACTGCAAATAAATAAAACACCAGTCTTTGACCACGGGGAAAAACTCAAGTTATTTTGCACACAAATCTCTGGCCCTTGAAGAGGCTGGGGGAAGGGAAATTTAGTTCCTTTCATAATGTTAACCAGACTTGCTGCCTAGCCAGAGCTGAGCTTGCCATATTCTCTGTTTGGAGCGCTTTTCCTGAAAGTGGGAAGTAGGAATCCAGCTGCACTGGTCTAATTTGCAATGGAGCAGGTCAGGAAACACTTTCCTTCCACTCTTCAGTATGTAAGGTTTGTTCCTTTTCTCCCCCTTTGCTCATTTGCTGCCTACACTTGTCATAGCTTTAGAGCAAAGCTTAGCATTAGAATCCTGCATCCTGTCTTTTCCAGTCTGTCTGCATTAATAAAATTACTTTTGACAGGCTCTCATGCTCAAGTCACTTTATTACTGCTGTCTCTCCTATCTTCTACCAGGTGAGAATGGCTTTGCCACTTTTAGCTTCCTTGGCTTTTTAGGATTTTTTTGTTTTCAAAGAAGGAATCAAGTGTGTGTGGGCAGATGTTTCCAAAGAAGCCAGTGAATTGGAATAGCTCTTTACTAAGACCAGGGTCAGACATTTTGCAACAGGTTATTCAGCTGCACACATAGTGAGGGCATAGGTGCTTCAATGAGCTCTGGTTAAATTAAGACCTTGAATCACTCCCTGCTTTTGAATGAAGACTGTAGGAGAATGGCTGAATTATCCTGTTGGAAGTCCTAATTCCCACCCTGCCTTCACCTCCATCTCAGACTGAATTCTGGTGCTTATTGCACCTACATATATTCTATAATTTGTGTTTGTGAGTCTGCACCTTGCAGTGACAGATGAAGACCCATATGTGCTTCAGGGACACTTTCTTATTGTGTCTTAGCTTGTTCTTCATGTCAGCATGTTTTTTCATCTAGTTTCTGTGTATGAGACAGATTCCTGCAGAAGAACATCTTCCTCTGCAGATAGAGCCATGCCTGTGAGACAGACACCCATCACCAATCACTCAGTTTGAGCACAACTCCATTCAGGTGATACTGGCAGATCAATACAGCTATTTTCTTTCCACTGATCATAGCTGGGTCCCACAATACAATGATATAATCCCAGTCTCATTCATGCTTCTGATGTGCTTGTCTGCCCCACTTTGCTAGTCCCTGATTTCACAGTCCTTGAGTGATGGCAGTGACCATTTGTCACTGTAAATGTAGCCCCCATGGATCCATGTTCCTTGATGTCCATCTGTATTCTTGCTCTTTAGGATAAAATGTCCTTTATCACACGCCCTTACCCACATCAGAGGCAGAGAGAAGTGGCTTGATGCATGACGTATGGCAAAGGAACTAACTGCTTGCAAAATAGATGGGGACCTTACAGCACAACCAAGAAATAGTTATTGGCAATCAGAGTTTAATTTTCCTGCTTAGAATTCCATTTGCTTTGCTTTCTAAGCCACTTGGCTTAGACCTTTCCTCCTCTTGATCTTCCTGACCAGTTACTGTAGAACTTAAAAAAGTTTGTAGAGGCCACTCTGGAGAAGAAATCATGTTCTGTTTAAAAACCACTTTTATTTGCATTTTCTTTTGAATAGTAGAAAATAAGTCAGTCATGTGTGAGGAGAAGAGCTAACATCCCTGGTAACCAAGCTGTTGAATGCTCTGTATACCTAGGCAAGCAGGCTGTAGAAGCTGCAATTAACCACCTCTGACTGTATAGTAACTTCAAATTTTCAGCTTTGATGGCCACTCATTGGTGTTTGCAGAGCATTCCTATGGCATATGGTAACCTTTAGCCCAGCCCAGACCTTCAGGAGTAAGTGCAAAACCTCTGTCATTCCTGTATGGGGCATATGGTTAATATTAGAGACTGGCTAAGCTCTTGTTTGTTTGGTTGGTTGGTTGGTTTTGCTTTGAGTACATCTGAGTCCATCAGCTCCCACCCAGTATCACCTCTAGGGCTGCTTGAAGGACTATGTCGATGCTAAAATACGAAGCATCTCATTTGCACGACAGTCACAGAGATGCACCAAGTAGTCCTGAGGTGACTCAGTGACATGACAAAGCTGACAACAGATGAGACCAGGAACAGGACCCAGAAGTCCTCGTCTTGTTGCCTCTCTCACCCACTAAGTTCCCAGGGTGGATTGTTATTTTACAGATGTTTGTGAAACATCTGCATGCATAAAAGAACAAATCATAAAGCAGTTGTAGTTTTCTGCTTTTCTTTTCTGTCAGAAACATTGTTTTAGGACCAAGGAAGAGAGACAGAAAGATTTGTTAAGCAACATCCCACAAGAAATATAAATCTCCTGAGAAAATAATGCAGCTTCTTCATTCTATCTGATTTCTGAAAGGCTTTCTTCCCTTGTAGGACATTATAGGCTTGGTGTCCCAACATATTCCCGAGGAGGAATGCTGTGCTGGGCAGGCAGCGGAGCCCAGCTGGGATCCTGGCAGAGCTTGAGTCAGGGGGTGGAAGACAGTGGGTGTCCTAGCTGGCTTTCTAGCGTTTGGACGCTGTCACTTCTTTTCCTGCAGCTTAAAAGAGAAGAGAGCAGCTGCAGGAGAAGTTAAGGTTCTCTCTCATGTCCTTAGGGCTGTGTTGCCATAACCGTGCCCCCCTATTTCAATTGCTGGCAGGCGGCACGGATGGCAGTCGGTGGTGTCTGCCCCACCCATCACACTCAGGGGTAGAGGCAGGGCTGTATCTCAGTCAAAGCACTTCACAGCTTCTTCTATCGGAGCAGCCTCCTTTTGTCAGCAGCTGGAGCCGGCGGGGATGCTCTGAGTTGGGAGAGCTCATGTTCTGCTGCTGCTGTGCTGCTGCAAGAACCCAGCAACCTCCGGGACAGGGGAGGTGGCAGCAACAGATAATTGTGCTCTGAAATGCAATTTATCTGCTCAAATTCTTGGACAGGACCTTCTGCCTTCTCTTGGATCCTTGGGAGCACCGGTGACCTAATGCCCGTGGAATTCCCACTGACCTGACACAAGTGGGAGCTCTGGGCACCTCAGCCAGCCAAGCCACATGCTTTCGAAATTATGCTCCCAACTGGCAAATAACCCAGATTTAAAAGCTTCTTTTGAAAATCTCTATTCTAACGACACTCCCCACAGTTAGAGTGAAGCAGTGGGAAAGTCACCCTGCTCAGTGGTGCCTGAAAACAGGTGGTTGCATGAGCAGACAAAAAGTCAATCCCTTCAATCCATGATAACTTAAGCATTGAAAAATCGACTGTTTTTGAAAATATGTGTCCAAAAGTGTTTCATGCAGGGATGTCAGCTCTTCAAGTGTAGATTGAAGAACTGTTGGGAGGGGAACTACAATAATCAGACCATCTTCTTTCTCTCTCCTCCCCTCTAGCATCTGTTTAGGTTAGGATAAAAGCTGAGTCCAGATTGCCTTTTCTGGGACATTTTTCTGTGAAGACATAGATATGAGAGAGGGGTAAATAAAGGAAAAGTACATCATCTGAGAGATTGCTGAAGGGGCTGAGGTGTGGGAACGTGAAGGAAGACAAACTGTCACTGACTGATGAATTTTTTCTGCAATTTCTTAGTCATGGGGAACACAAAGGTTTGTGATTGTGACTGCACTAATTAAAAACATTAAGATGAATGGTTAAAATATTGGTGCCTAAAAGGAAACCCCTTCAAATCCATAGTTAGGCATTTAAGTTCAGAGGCTTCTGGACTCTGTGGCAGAAGATCCCTTTGCTGCAGTGCATTTACTGGAATTCTACTGGGCTTTTGAAAAAACTTTGAGCGTCCGGCAGCTCCTGCTGAAGTCCCAGTTAAAATATATTTCCATTTCCTTAAAGTGCTGAATTATGGACTTAAAAATCTGACTCTAGGCACCATTTTTCTCTGTGTGAATGATCTGGTTACAAGTATAATATAATAAATTGTAATAAAATAGATTTATGGCTTTTTTTCCTTTTTTGCTAGTGAAAAGATGGAAAAAATCAGATTTTTTTTTTTTTTTATGTTTCTCAGTCAGTAGGGATTGTACTGGGAATTGTGCTAGGAGCTCTTGCCTCCCAAGCTATTCTCTGAACAAGGCTGTTTTGCCTCAGCTGGCTGAGCTGGTGGGCCCACTCAAGCATGGGCACTTCTGACTCTGAGCACGCACCAGGGCTGCACAGGAGTCTGGTGCTCTGTGCCTGTAGGAAGCGGGAACGAGCCACCCCAGCCTTCTGAAATGAAGGACAAGCTTGAAATCTGCCTCCTCACATCCTCTTCTTTTCAGTTTTCAACGTTTCCCATCCTAATTGTGCCTGGAGCGCCTCAGCTTTGCCCGCAATGAATACCATTTGAGAATAAAAAAAAAAAAGAAAAAAAAAAAAAGACAAAATGCAGAAAAAAATCCCATGGCCATGGCAGATCTGTGAAATCTTAAGGCAAGTTTTCTGACAGCAGAACTTCTGCAACTTCAGCAAGCGGCTGTGGTCCCTCTGGCTGGAGAGCCAAGTTGTGCTATTTCTAATTAATAGCAAGTAGAGGAGCCAGTCACCCAATAGGTACCAAAGTGCTGCTTCTCCCCACTCCCGGCTTTCTCCTGCATGCCACTTTGTCCCACCTTTTGTCACCATCTGTACATGGTTAGCCGGAGAATGTTTATTATATAATTTAGTTAACTCTCGAGCTGCGAGCCTGCCCGTTTGATGTGCCCTCCTGTTAATGCAAAGCACACCATTACTAGTTAATGATCATGAACTGTCATCACAGTCACTTTGAAAAGGTGACAGTGATGAATGGAGCCGGTGGCTCCCAGGGAGGTTGATCACTGAATGGACAGTAAAGTTTATTTAAGCCCTGGCCTGATAATGGCTCTGCATATTTCAGATGGGTTGTTTCCACTCAGTCCTGGGATAGCAGACATTCCCGAAATGATGCGTGCTGCTGCCGTCCCTGCCCCCTGCATTCTGCTATCTTATGGTAAGAGAGAAATCTCCCCTTGCTTTTGCATCTGCTGCCCTAACTGCTTCCCGGTCTGCACTGCAGTTCTCTAGCCAAAAGAGAGGAAACCCTTGGGCAAAATTTCTTCCAAGTTTTGACAAAAGGAAAAGCCCCTCTTGGAGCTGTTTCCTGAGCGAATGCCCACAGCTGCTCCACAGGCTGGAGAAGGGGCTCACACTCCAATTTGCCTCGCCAAGGCTTTTCTGGCATGATCACAGCCGCTTGCCTGGTGTGAGGGGATGGGGCTAAAATTAAAATCCGTCTCTCACTGGGCGATCCTAATGGGGGCTGGCAGCCAGCGCTGGCAGGCCTTGGAGCTGGGAGTCAACCCGGTGCTTTCAGGTTGGGAGGTTCGAGGTCCCAAGATAAACAAATCTTCTGGTGAGAGTGACCAGCGTTAGGTCAGGCTAAGGGTCGCCCGAAGGTCACGCCGCCCTGCAGCTTGGATATTTTGGTTGTGTATTTACCTTCCCAAAATGCACGGTGCGCTGGGAGGCTCGCCCGCCGCTCCGGGTCGTGGAGCTGGGATCAATCTGCCAGTCGGTCCCGGGAGGTGACATCCCTGGGATGAGCAGGGGCTTGGTGGTGTGGCTGGAGAGAGGGCCTCTGGAGAGCCACGGGGCTTGGCGTAGGCAGAGTCTCTGTGAGCAGGCAGAAGGTGCGCGGGGTGATTTGTGTCAGCACAGCCTCTTGGCTTTCATTTTAATGTATGTTGTGTGGGAAACACCGGTGGTAAAAAACAGACACTGTTTTCTCAAGCTGTGTAAAACCTGGATCTCCATCACCTGACAGTCTGGCAGATTGCACTGCCAGAGACTCACATGCGGCAATCAGGTCTGGCTTAAGGAGCTGGAGACTCTTGTAAGCCTGAAGGAACAGAGGAAAAGCCCAAGACACTCTTCATTTTTCTCTTTCTGGCTTTTGACTCTCTGGAAGACCTGTCAAGGTTTGTTGTACAGCCAGAAACACTATAAATGCCTTTTTTTCTTTTTCCTAAGGCGAGATATTTGTTTAAAGGGCTCTGATAAAAGTTTCAGGGAAGTTCACAATTCAGCACCTTGTCTCCTTGTCATAAGGAGCCTGGTCTAACAGTACCTTCTAGGTGACCTGCTGGTACATGGGACTTCTATGGCATTATCAAAACCAGAAGGTGTCCCAGCTGCACGAGAAAATCATATCGATTTACATAAGTAATGGCTTCTCTACAGTTCAACATGTATCAAGCTTTACTGTCAAAGCAAAATAAGGACACTGCTACAAGGGAGCCACTTAACCAGCCCGTTTATAAAGTGGCATGGCTTTCCCTGGTAGACAAGTCTATAAACCATTTGCTGGTATCTCAAATGGCAAGTTATCATGCACATTTAGGGGATAACAATGGGCTTTTAGGAAAAATAAATCAATGTGTGGAATTAATAATCGCTTTCATTGCCAAAATAGATGTTTTACGTGAGCCGCAGAAAGGGAGGCACATTATTCTCGCAGAGCTCGGAGGTTTGGGGGCGATGCCAGGGAGCTGCTGCTGGCAGGGGGCTGCCAAGCCCGGGCAGCGTGGATTTTTTTTTTTTTTTTTGCAGTATTTGCAGCAGTACAGCAGAGCAGTCGTGTCCTTCGGAGAAAGGGCTCCCTGGCCGAGCATCAGCGGGAGCGCCCCGCTCCACCGCCCGGAGACGCCTCCCCCGATCTTCCCAGAGCAGGGGCAGGGATGAAGGAAAGCCACTCCAGTCTCTCCCCACGCACCGCGGGGAGGTGACTGTCCTTATAAATTTGGGTTGAGACATTTTACCCGAGCGTCTGCAAACATTTAGACACAGAGCTGCTGCTGTTAACTGCCAGCCCATTGTCTGCCGGTGACACTTTTCTCTGAAAGTCGCTTACCAGGGGGCGAATGTTGATTGAGCAAATGAGCACAAAGCGCTGAAGCCGCTGGCTGCGAATTGTGCTGCTGTTAGTTTAAACAACTGGAACAGAAATGCCATTATCCGGGTGAGTTGAGGGAGCCGGGTGGAATATTCACAGCGAGAAAATTTGCCGGCAGTGACTAGCACAGCGAGATGGATGGAGTGTTTGGCCTTGATTGACATGTCACCCTGGGTCTAACTTACTGTACCCACACTCCACTCCTTCCAGAGGGATGGAATCCAAGGCTTCTCCCTCACTCTTCCCCTCCAGCAGAATTGAACCTGTGCTCCCTCTTGGCACAGCCCAGCCAAACCACGAGCCGCCAGTGGATTGTTCCAGTCCCAGCCTGTACATTCCCAGCCCTCCATGCTCTGCCAGTTTATTCCCCTCTCTGTTCTATGGGTTGTTTTATGCCCTCTGTGGTTGATGTGCAGGCCAGTACAGCTGGCTGGTCAGAGGAGCTTGCTGGGCTCTTGCAGAGCTGGAGCTCCACCTCAAATGTGGCTGGGGGAAGGGCATTTCCTTAATGGTGTGTGAACACCGAAAAAATTTCCTTCAAGTTGGGGATGAAAGGGTCTTTCCTCCAAGCAGAGCACTCAGTGAATCCCTCTGGCTGGTGGAAGGGCGGGAATGCCACAGCTTGGCCTCTGACCTGGCACAGGGAGCAGGTAAGAGGAGTGAGGGGAGTGCCCAAGGTCTGACTCGCTATGCCATTAGCGTTACAGACATGGTGTAAGAGCAGCTCCACCTCGGCTGTGTTTGCCGTGTCCTTTTCCAGCCTCTGCCACCACACTCACTGCCATGTGTGCAGCATCATCCTGGGGCATAGAAATCTGTCCCCGTGAGGGATACAGACACGACTCAGAGAGAATGGCAGTGCCTGGACTGGGCGAGTTCTTTGGTTGTATGAAAGCCCTGAGCATTCCAAAGGGCAGGGAAACAGTGAACCAAATGAAAGACGTGGACATTGTCTGATCCAAAAATGAAGAAATGAACATTTAAGAGAGATGAAACACCTGGTAAATTAACATTTGTGTTAAATGGGATCTGGTCTGATTACCAGGGCTGGGTAATTCGTGAGTGTGAGGCGTTGCAGCTGTAGATGGAGGTGAGTAGGACACATTATTCAGATTATTTTCTCACTTGAATTAGCTCAGGAGATGGGGAATCTTCCTGCTTTGCTGCCTCATGGGAGTAGAAGTGTTGGGTGCCTGGTGTCTGAGTTTCACAGGGAGCAGGATATTTGATTACTAGAGCCAGACATTGGTAGCTGATAGTATTAGTGCTCTTTTCCCAAGCTGGTGTGAATGCAGTAAAGCAAATCCAGTACAAAAGTGAAAGTCTTCTGTGCTTCCCAGCTGGAGGCACATCAGTTGGGCTTGCTGTGAGAGGAATGTACCATCCCACTGTTTGTAGCTCCATACCACCAGTAACAGGAGCTGCTGGGCTCTTTGTGGAGGCAAGAAGTGGATTGTACCTCATACAAAGCAAGGTCTAGCCACCAAGGCCCTCAAGCCCTGGTTTTAATTAATTCCTCACACCACACTCTTTGCTCTGCCATCCACAGACCCACACCAAAGCCATATTTTCGGTGGGTAGTCAGAATACCATGTAAGGAAGCCAGAAATATCTTTATGTTCCTCTTCATGGGTGCTATTGTGCAGCCTCAACCTCCACGCAAAGCAGGTTTGCTCACCAGGTGGGGTGGGGAGAAGAAATTCTCCATTCTGGGATAACAGATGTCACCAGGGACACCTCGTAAGCACCCTGGGGTGCTCAGGGAGACTGCCATTTGTTCCAGCAGCACAGCTTAGCCACAGGGCACAGCCTGCTGAGGCTTCATGTGAGTCCAGGTAAAATACTGTTGCTATTTAACACCTCCCTGCCAAGTGTCAGAGCCAGTCCTGAAACCAGGGGTTGCTCCTCTGCTTGCTCTGAGGCCCGTTCCTCCCACAGCATTGTTCCAATGCCCAGCTGATGGGGGGACTCTCACCCTCTGCCTTGCACCAGAGCAGTTCACCAGACTAAGCTGATCCTGCCAGCACCTTATGGCTGCTACAATGAGGGATCAGGGCAGCAGAGCCTGTGTGAGTGGGAGTGATGGTCTGTGGGCTTTGGCTGGTGGCTGTGGACATAGAAAGCATCAGTACAGGGCAGCTGAGGGAGCCTCCAGTCTGGGCTGCTGCTCACACACAAAGAACCAATAAAGGAAAGATGATTCCATGTCATCAGCCATACCTATGTCAATAAATTAAATTAGGCCAGGATGAAGCTGCTCTCTATCACTGAATTGTTAGCACAAGTATCTGCACGAGCTTTGCCAAAGCCAGTAAGCACCCCTCAGAGATTTTTTTGCTAAGCAACTCTTCATCATCCTTGAAAAATCATGGGAGGTGCCCAATGATTAGAGAAAAGCCAATGTTACTCCCATCTTCAAAAAGGGCAAGAAGGAGAATCAATGGAACTACTGGATGGTCAGCCTCATGTCCATGCCTGGAAAGGTGACAGAACAGATCATCAGACTGGAGGTCATCACCAAGCATGTAGAAGTAAAGAAGTTAATCAGGAGTAATTGTCATGGAATTATGAAGGGGAAATAATGCTTGAGCATTCTGAGGATTGGTCACCCCATCTGTGATGATGTGGCAGGGTGAGACAATGAGAGGAAGGTAGATATTGTCTACCTCAACTTCAGCAAGGCTTTGATGTCTCCCAGAAGATTCTTGTAGGTAAGCTCAGGAAATATGGGTTAGATGGATGGACAGTGAGGTGGATCAAGAACTGGCTGAATGGCAGAGCCCAGAGGGTTGTGACCAGTAGAGCTGAAATTGGAGGCCTGTAGGCAGTGGCATTCCCTAGGAGTCAAGACCCAGTCTTATTCAACTTATTTACAATTATTTACCTGGATGAAGAGATAGACTGTGTCCTCAGCAAGTTTGCTGATTGTGCAAATCTGGGGACAGTGGCTGATACACCTGAAGGCTCTGCTGCCATTCAGAGCAACCTTGATAGGCTGGACAGCTGGGTGGAAAGAAACCTGATGGGATTTAACAAGGGCAAATGCTGGGTCCTGCACGTGGGGAGAAATAACCCAGTACCAGCAGAGGCTGGGGCTGATACATGGGAGAGCAGATCTGTGGAGAAGGACCTGGGGGTCTCAGTGGATGACAAGCTGACCATGAGCTGGCAGTGCCTTGTGCCCAGGAGGACCAGTGGTATCCTGAGGTGCATTGGGAAGAGTGTGGCCAGCCTTAACAATTCTGTGATTTGAGTGTGTTGTCAGTTGTTTGCAGCAGCTGTGACTACCAACCATGTTAGTTGTGGCAAGTCTGTTTTTAGAGGTATGAGAGCTGGCCACATGGCTGTGACCTGCTCTGGGCTAGCAGGCTTTGAGACCAGGGAGGATGTTACTCACTTAGAGAGATGTAACTACACTTCCCTGATGCAACTTGCATTTGGCACTAGGCACAACTTGCTCCCTGGGGTGATCCTGCAGCAGGTAGGCTGGAAGAGAGCCCTGGCTTCAGGAAAACTCTTTTGGGCTCCACACCCTTTGGTTTTGCACTGTTACCCCTTTGCTGCTCCATTGTTTTCCCAGAGTAGTCCTTTCTTCTCTGCACTGCTCTGCGCTGCCCACACCCTGGAAGCTGGTGCTCAACCCTTCCAGCGCCTGTGCTCCCCTCTCCTGCATCCCACACTTCATCCTTCTCCTGACTGACTGTCCACACCTACTCTTGTATCACCTCTTTATGAAAACACATCCCCTGCACTTCTTTTCTGCTCATGAGAGCCACACACAGACTCATGTCTCCACATGCACCGGCTGGCACGACCACTCTGACTTCTGGGGCAGGGGACACGCACTGTCACGGAGGTGTCATCCTTCACCATCCACCTCGGCACCAAGATGGACAAGACAAAGTGAGCTTAGTGCTGTTTTCATGGCAAGGTCTTCATTTACACCTCAGCTGGTATAAATGACGACAGATTTTAGCAGTCAGTTTAATCCTTTTACCTCTGGTGTGAAAGAATGCGTGCTCGATGGCTGGGACTGCTCCACACAGACCCATCCTCGGCCTCCTCCTTTTCTCCTGGAGGTAAAAAGTTCAGCTGGACCCTGTCTTGAGAGGTTTTCAGCCTCCCCATCTCGTCGGGGAAGCGATCAGCGAGGGGCAGAGCATCCTTGGGGACGGGGATCCTTGGATGCAGGGATGCGGGCGGGTCTGCCCCTGGCTGGGCAGGCACGGGCCGTACACAGCTCGGGTCCGGGGCCGCAGACAAAGGGAGCCTGTGAGGCTGCTGGGATTTGCGGTTATCAGCGGCCAGGGCAGGAAACGTCCCACACCACAATAACCTCAACTCCACCTTATGTCAGCAAGCCCTACAAACAGAAGGACCCAGCCGCGGGCTTTTGCTCAGGCTGGTACTGTACACCGGAGCTGGCTTCCATGGGGTACGGACGGAAAAACAACACTGGCCCGTTCTGATGGCAGGCAGATAAACCCTCCTGCACTCAGACGGGTATTGTTTCCTTCCCACAGGCCTCCTTGCTGCCACCACTGAGCACACGATAAAGCCTTGGCTTTTTATAGGGCTGCTGTTTGAGTTTGTGCCGATTTCAATGCAGTCATTCAAAGTGAACACGCTCGGTGAATTGTTAATTCAAGCATCCTGGAACACAGCAGTTAGGATAAATGGAAGGATTATTATTAACCAGTTAATTCTGGACAAAAATTCCCTACCTCTACTTGCAGTAGAGTTAGAGCTTCTTAAGCTTTTCATAGCAGTTGACTTTGGAGCCAGGGCTGGCAAGGAGAGGAGGAAATATGTGCATATGTCAAGAGCTGCGCCACAATTTTGGTCAAAGTCTGCCAATATTGCTGTTTCCCTGTCTGTCACCTGAGGTGGCTGAAGTCATTGCTCCAGCCTGGATTCCAGCAGAAATAAAACCAGACGTTCGTAGAGGCTCTGTCAGGTCCTACATCCCAGCACATCCACACATGGCTA
The DNA here is from genome assembly GCA_013397245.1 of Thryothorus ludovicianus. NCBI lineage: Eukaryota > Metazoa > Chordata > Aves > Passeriformes > Certhiidae > Thryothorus > Thryothorus ludovicianus. Next base: position 699,460 of record VZTB01010301.1, on the reverse strand, counting down.
GAGACAGGAAGGACCTAGGGGCCTTTTAGTCTTGCATCCTCATGTTTCTTATTCCTGAAAGTACTGACAATGAATTCAGATATTTTGCCGGATACTTGATGCGTTACAGCGGCACCTTGGGATCGCTGTCCTGGGCCACCTGCTGGTATCCTTTCCCCAAGCTGCAGCACCCGGCTGGCAACCACACACCCAGGCACGCTCAGGCAGGAAGGGAAGGTGGGAAAACACTCAGTGCCCCTGGGCAGAAATTTGGGGTTTTAGCTGGATGGTTGAACACAACAGCCTTTGGGAGAAAACCTAGTGGATGTACACTAACTGCTGACAGCCTGTTTCCTTGCACTGCAGGAGTGTGGGCATTTGCCTTAATCAGTGCTTCCTACACTATTTTAAGGCTGAATGCTCTTTCAGGAAAAATAAATGGGTAATAGGACCTTTGCAACACAAGCACGTATTATTAAATTCTCCTCTCCCACATGCAGCTCATCCACAGCCGTTTTCCTTGCTGCTCCTCCACACCCTTGTCCCTCACACACTAGAAAACATAGTCTTCATTTAAATATTTCATGAGAAGGTGAAGTGACTTCTGTCTCTGCCATGGTGAGTGGTATTTCCTAGCCACTACCAACTGACTGTATGCACCTAGAAGGATGTGGCTCTCTAATCCTTCAAACTGGTTTGGCTTTTCTTCTTTTGTGTACTGCACAGGCTGTTTTGTCCTTTTTTTTCTATCTCAGGTAGCTCTCTGCAACTGGTTCATATATTTTATTTTTTTTGTACTGGATTATCTGAGGCAGTTTTTTGTTTCCTCTGTTTGTGAATTATTTTGTTTCTTCTCTATTCCCCTTTGCCACATCCACCACACACTCAATGTAATCCTACCTGCACTAAATCTTCATCTCCCATGAAGAGGTTAATTTTTGCTTAACTGAATACGCAATGGGAACATGGAAGAATCTCCCATATCCTTGTAAGTCAGGCGTTTCTCCTCTTTTCCAAAGCCAAACAATACAATACAATTGGAAAAGATTCAACAGCCTCTGTCCTGATGAGGTACCAAGACTTCGGTTGCTGCTGCTGCTCCTGCTGCCACTGCTTGGAGTGGAGAAATAATCAGACAACTTAACTGCCCTGGGAATGTGCAAAACTCGAGTGAGAAACAGTCCCTGGCCTAAGAAACTCGCAGTCCTGTTAGACAAGACAGATAGTGGCAGGGAGAGGAGGCACAGGGAGATGGGCAGCAGAACAATGAGTAATTAAACCAGGTTCCTGCTCAGGAAGGACTCTTCAGGGCTCCAAGTCACCCACTGAATTTTATAGCCCCTTTTATTTGATTAGTGAATATTCTGATCTTTATGACTTTTATACCATTATGAGTCTTCCTGGTAAGCTGGGGTTTTCTGTTTGTGTTTTGATGTTTGTTTCTTTTTGATTTTTCTTTTCTCTTTTTTTTTTTTTTCCCCTGCAACACTAACTCAATAAGCAGGTAATTTCAAGCTGATCTGACGTGTCCTGTTGTAAGGTCGTTCTTTGGACACATGATTCTCCTGAGGGCTGGCTTTTCCCTGGTGTCATTTGCAGCTCTCAGGCTGGCATATGTAGCTTGTGAAAGATGCTTGCAGTCTTTTGCTTAAGAGACTTATAAAATTAAACACTGTGGCAATTTCTGTGGTCAGGGCAACATCTGCTTCCTCTGATATATCACAAGTGTGGAACATACCAGGCCAGAAGGGACAGAACTGGGAGAGAAAAACATCTTAAAAAATTATAAAGAAAATACCCTTCAGCAGCTACAGTGCGTCAATGCTCTGTCCTGGCACTGAGGCTGGCCCAGCGAGGATGCGTGCATGCCTGTGCCCCAGGAATGCCATCCTGGCCAGCACTGAGCCTCCCAGGAGCCACATGTGGTCCTCGTGGACCCAGATACTGCCTTGTGTCCTTTCGCCTCTGCAGGGTCTCCCCAGGCTGGTGGGGCAGGGAAAACCCTGGCCAAGGAGAGGATCCTTGTCCCCCAGGTCCTCCACTGTCATACAAACCACACGGGTGTGGCAGGACCTGAAGCACAGGGACTGTGACCAGCAGCACAAAACCCTGGGATTATGTTTGCTGTGGCCATAAGGACATATAAATACTGATAAAAGTACATGCAGGCTCCAGTCTCTGGTTGAATTAACTCCTTTCAGAAAGGTTGGGTCCTCTTGGTATTTCTGTATCTCTTGCACTTTTGTTCCCTGCCACAGGAGGCACACCGTGATTCCAATCCTGTTGCATCTCCAATCCTTCCCCATGCCACAGGAAAGAAACGTTTGGAAAAGTTTTCAATCAGATCCTCCTCCTTGTTAAATTTAACACAAGCCTGTAAAGCGCCACCAGGAACAGCAATTAGGGAGCTGCACGTTTTGGTTCATGGTTATCTGCAAGGTCAGAGAGAAGTACAGGCTGTGTTAGTGAAGGTTTGTCAGTTCTCATGCAATTTAAACATAGGCAAATGTTAAAAAATAAGAAGAAAGGCAAAATGTATTAGTCAATCCTGACTCTCAAAAACGTAAGCCCCTTCCTAACTGCTCTGTACCCAATTGCTCCTTCCTTTTGCAATATTGATAAAACACAATCAGCTATATTTAATGAAAGCTAGCTTTGTTGAAGCACAGGAAAGTCAACAAACCACTTGTTGCTGTGCAGGGCTCCCAAAGTAGGGATCTGTCCAAGGACCTTCAAGCTAATGGCATCCCCCTGACAGAGAATGAACCAAGAGGATCTTCATGCTGAGTGTTTTACCATCCCTTGTTCTTTTTTAACTCTTTTTATTTTTTGTCTTTTCCTCTCCCTTTCTCCTGCCATCCACCCAGTATCACCCCCCCTTTGCTTTTAGTCCTTTCCCAAGCTCTGTACCCACTGCTCTCCCAGCTTTTTTCTTCCCTCTCCCTCCTTTTCCAGCCTTCATCCCTGGCTCTCTAGGCTCCCTTTGGTCTCTTGGGCTCCCTCCTGCCCTCTCACCCTGGTCCCTCTCTCCCTTATGCCAGGTCCCTGCCTGTTCTCAGCCCTGCTGGGGTACATCCCAATGGGTGCACCCTCTTTTCCTGCCATGCTTGTGGCATCACACATAGGAAGCACGACAAGGACAAACATTTTCTCCAGCAGGATGGAACACTGGTGACGTCACTCAGCAGCCCAGGGACAACCAATACTTCCCTCAGGCTCAGCCTGGCTTTGCCTTGCCATGGGCAGTGCTCCAGCCTTCGTGCCACCTCATTCTCCCTGTGTCCCCTTCCCTTTCTCTCTTCCCCTGCCTCATTCCACGTCATTTCCATTGCAAACAGAATATGCTCGCTCTTTCTTTTCTCTAATGAGCCCATTCTGAAATGTGTCTGAGGGGTATTTTTAGCGGGAAGCTTGGCAGCCTGGCAGTCCTGGGCGTTTTGCCACCTTGAGCAAAAAATGTGCACCAGCCCGATAAGGATTACAATGGTGTGCTGGGGGGCTGTGAGCAGGGCCCATCCTGGTGGCTGCTCTGGGGCCGTGGGGCTGCCCCCAACCCTCCCTGCACCCACATGCATCCCACACTGGCCCCTAAAATGCACCCAAAAGTATTAAAGGAGCACATTTGGGAAACATTGCTGGGAAAGCTATGGGAGTTAAGTGGAAGAAAGCCATTCCAGGCTGGAATAAGGGTGTTTTCTGGCCACAGTGTTTCTGCAGGTGATGTGCACACAGCACCTTGTCCCAAAAAGTTGCCTTGAGAATGTAGCAGCCAAGTAAGGATGGGCACAGGCACAGCTCCCAATATCATAGCCTCAGGGTTGCTCCTTTTCTTCTGCTTTGTCCTTTGGCAGTGCCATGGCTCAGGGTGAGGTGTTGGCCTCCTCACAGGCACAGAGTGAGCTCTGGGAGCAGGCACTGTTTGTCCCAGGGCTGTGGCTGGCACAGCTTGCTTGGAGCTGTTGTTCCCTGACGTGTCAGGCAAAGTATTTGCAAGTGGGAATGGCCTGCCGGGTTGACTTCCAGCTGCAATCAATAAAGAACTCTGCTGTGGGTTTTTAATTTGAAAAATAAATATCACATCCAGCTAATATTTTTTAATATCTAGTTTCCCCCTTGCAGTTCAAGGGCCTAGATCTCTCTTAAAGAAATGACAACAATGTGATTAAATGTCCTGTGAAATGTAGGCAAAGATGCCACTTTTTACAAGCAGGACATTTTGGGGAAGAGGGAGATCATATAAGCCAATGCATCGAGCTTGCTTATCTAGCCTCCTGATCGTTGTAGCTACGTCTGTAGTCGAGGAGGGGAGAGAAATTCCCTCAGGACGTATTTTTGAGGGTAACACAGATGCTCTAAATACTCTTCAAATGGGCCTGTCTTTCCTATCTATGCTCTCTTGAAGAGCTGGCTGGTCAACCAGGACCCTCAGCTGTGACAACCTCTTCCAATCCACACCACTCTGACCACACCTGCATGGACTGGTTGAGGCAAGGGTGATCTCTGACTCCAGACAAATGGCTCCATCTTCCTTCTGTGCCAAATGGAATAATTTCAAAGGGAACTGTGCCTCAAGGCTGGTGGTGAGGATGTTTATTTGGTGCTGGACATGTATGGAACACCACTCTGCTGCAGGAGAGGGATCCTTTACCTGGAGCACAGAAATGGATTGGAAGGGGTTCCCAAAAGCGCATCTCTGCCCAACAAGAGACCAACAATACATGCACTGTGTTGTGAAAGGTGTTCTTACATCATTCTTAATGGTCTCCCTTACCTTTAGAAAGGTTTTTCTCCCTATTAACAAAGAACAGGGGAACAGACTTTTCCCTTCTTCATCTCTGAGCTGTTTCATGTTGCTGAGGATTATTACTGCATCCCCCTCAGCTGTTTGTTTTTTGACCTAAGCCATCCAATTCTTTCAGCTCTACCCTGCAGGTCATGTTTCCCAGGCCTCTGGTGTTCCTGGATTCTCTTCAAAAGGCCAACATCTTTCCTGAAATGCATTGCACAAAACTGGCCACCCTATAAGAGCTGCACAGCTGCACTGAACAAAAGGGCCATTTATTTGTACAGGCAATACTGCTTTTTATTCTTTCCAACATGACATTTGCTTAATTGGTTTTGGTTTTTGATTTTGATAATTGTGTGATTTAGAGGATTTTCTACAGAATTTCTTCTTAGCCAGCCATTTCTCCCTGGTTATTTCTCCCTGACTGTAGTTCCTTGCACTCTGCTCTACTGAGTCTTGTCCCACACTTTTTCTAAGTAGTCAAAACAATATCTCTTTCCCCTATTTTCCCACTTTTTTAAGATTTTAAATTCTGTTCCTCTCTGCCAGGTTTGCCATCACAGTCTGCGTTTCCTTGTGCTCTGACAGACCTCTTCTACCCACCCCTCTGTGTCTCTCCCCTTTTTGACAACAGCCATCAACAGCTGCTCCTGGGACTACATCATCCAACCAGTTTTGTATCAATGCTGTGTTTTCCTGGTTTACTTGAAGGCACAGCACCTTCCTTGTGCCCAAACACTGCTCAGAAGAGAAGATGCTGCTGACAAGACAGCTGGGAGGACACCCTGGCACAGACACCTGTGGGATTTGCATGTTTTGTCACTCGGCTTGGCCACGTTTTAAGAAGCCAGGTACATTCCAGATGTCTGAAGGCACCTGGGCAGGGAAGTTTAATGCCCAACCTTTGTACTCAGCTGCCTCTGGGGCCATTGAGGTTTGGTTTAGGCACCTCTGCCTGTTTGCTGGCTCCAGCTCTTGCAGCGTAGCTCCCTGCTAGGCCAAAGGGCACAAACGCACATCAAACTGAAAAGTTTCGCTCAATCCTGGTCAAGTGTTTGGAGATGGTGTTTTGTATGAAAAAGACTCCCAATGTTCATTTACTGGTATTTTTCTTATGGAAAACTTCTCTGTCCAAGAAAATACTGGATATTAGGAACTTCCATCCCAGCTTACCAAGGAGAATGAATACCCAGCTGCTGAAAAAGGCTACAGCCTACAAGACCCCAGCTCTCTATCAGCTGCTGGGTTTTGGTTGTCACTAGTGCCTTGTATTAAAAGCCAGGGATTGCTCCATAAACCAGGAGTTACTGTGAAACCTGCTTTCCCCTCACCCCTTCCTGACATTAAAACCTTGAAGAGCTGCAGCACACACAACAAAGGAGAAAGCAATAGGAGAGCAGCAAGGTCACACATCTGCTGCTTTCCACACTTTCTTATCTCTGACATCACGGGCCTCAAGGTCTTTCTTCTCATTAAAACAGCTGAATAATTGCAAACTGTACACAAACTGAGTAAATCTGTGGCCTTCTGCCTTAGTCATAATATGGGATGTCTGGCTGGGGAGGATGTTTGAGAGAGGGTGAAGGGACCGAAGAAATGAGCAGCTCTGTGCAAAGGCAGTGGGAAGCTGCAGGACACCCAGCCTGGACAGTGTGGTGTCATCATCGATGGTGCTACTGAAAGCACCAGGATGTGACCCCACCACACCCTCAGGAAAAGCAGGGCCAGCTCCAAAATTACTTTGTGGAGGGCTGATTTGCAATGATCCCACCAGTGCTGCCTCTGCTTGAGGTTTTCTTTGTTAGCAGTGGAGAGAGAAATAATGGGCCAGGGGTGGGAAGGGGAACAGTGGACTGAAAGAACTGTGGGAAATCAAAGGATAAGGCATGTTATGGATGCAGAGGCATTAAGAAACGATGACAGAAAAGGCAGAAAAAGTGTCCTAAATCATCAAGCCTTTTGTACAGCCTGGATTTGTTCAAGCAATACCAGCCTAAGCTGACCTCAGGCCCCTCTGTCCCTTGCATCTCCTCACAACTCTGTGGTTTGGACACTCACTTCTCAGGTCTGACCATTGCAGACACACCTGCTGATATCTCTGTGGCTGGTGCACCTCCAACAGCTGCCGCTGGGATTTCTGAAAACCACACCTGCATCCCCCACCCTGCTAGTCCCAATGAAATTCATTAATGGCAGGTCATTTGTCATGACATAATGTGGGATGTAAAAGCTCTATTTCTGGTGGTCACACACACCTCCCTGCTTGATGATTAGTGTTTAGCATCTGGGAGTGCAACAATCTGGGAAAGCTAAGGCATTAGCAAGTGGATGGGGGTGGTCTGCTCTGTGAAAAATTATTTGTGTACTGAAGTAAGTGGATAAAGATGCTTTCGAGGTTCCAAACGTTTTCCTACAGGAATAGAAATGATTGTGAAAGATGAAAATCAGGAAAAGTTGTGTAACAGGTGGCTACTGACATCAGCAGCTAAACACAAGTGTTAGTGGTTTTAGTCCTTCCAGTGTTATTTGTGAAGGTTTGAAGGTGCCAGAGCACAGCTCTGTGGGTCTCCCACGTAACACTGGCCATACAGTTCCTCCCTGCATTTTGTCCCCCAGATGAGCCCAGCAGCTTGCTGGCATCCTGCTCATACTTCACTGGGAAGAATATAGTTGTAAGTTCTCACATCAGTTTTTGTTTGTTTGTTTGGTTTTAAATCTGGCTTCAAATTCCACTTCTTCATATTGTGTCTTTCCCTACCAAAAATAAGTGGGGTTTGTTATGTGACATAGTTTCCTTCTGATTGAATTTTTACTGCCAGCAAGCCAACTCAGCCTTCTTTTGAAAAGCTGGACACTGACTGAGAGATGGTGCCTCTGATCTGTATTTTCCTGCACATTCTCCACTTTTTTTGGTGGTTTTGGAAGTGTTGATCCCAGAACAAGAGCCGTAGTCCACTAGTGCTGTCTTCACTTCCCTGAGACTTGGTGAGACCCCATTACTCCCTTCTCATGCTACAAAAGCAGTAGGGGCAGAGGCAGAGATCTCTCCCATAAAAAGAATGCACAATTCTACAGGTGCATTATGGGTTTATTTTTACAATCTTTTTTTCTTTAAACACTGGGTCTTGACTGCTGCTGGAAGGAGAGTTTCAAACAGATTGAATTTTCCTTGGAAAGGAGCTATCTAGCAAATTTTCTATTTGTGACAGATTCTTAGGTCAACATGCTGCTTATCTGATAAAACTCTTATCAGAGACAATTTGTGGCACGTTGCCCCAGCACCACGGTGCAGTCCTTTTAGCTTTACTCAACTCCATGAAGACAATAGAAGACGACACTGCAAATAGTACAGAGCAAATGCTCCCTGTGTGCAGGTATCTTCAGACTATCATTCCACAGTTTGAACAAACAGTCGAATATCTACTGACAATCAAAATAATAATCAAAGTCGAATATCTACTGACAAAAGTTGTCAGGAATTAATGGTTCTCTGGAATAACAATGTGCTGTGGGAGTACTGTTAAACATCCTGAGCTGGACAACTGTGGCAAAATTTATGGTTTCTCCTAGACAGAAATAGTTTATTAATGGATTACCGAGTCTTGTAAATGCTCTTCTTTTGGCCCTTGCCTCTTGACTAATGCCCACAGGCAAAGTACAAAGAGAATAAAAAATATGCAAGCTAGTAACAGTGATGCTTAATATAATTGCAAGATATATTAAAGCCTGAGCAGAACAGTTATTCCTTTTGAAATTACTAAATTTTTCATACAAAAAGAATTCCAGTTCTGATGGGACCAAATATATTGAAACAAGTCACTGATTCTTCTGCATTTCATGAAGAGGATGAAATTAAAATCTATTATTTCAAGAGTTTGCTATAAGTAGCTGATTCAGCTGATTCATCTTTGGCACAGTGAAGGTTCCTGGAATTATCCAAACAAAGCCCTCCTGAATATCTATTTTGTAATTTAAAGTTAGGTAGCAATTCAGGTTAATACTTTGGTGTCAAAATGGCAGAAAATTTTGTAATGGTAAAATAATCTGTAGAATAGAAATTATCATTCTTAACCACTATGAATGAGAAAGAACAATAATTCAAGCCTATGAGCAGTTGCACACAGAATATCCCTTAGATAGCCCTTGGCTAATGTATATCTGCTGTTATGGGTAGAGATACATCTCTCTTACATAGGTATAGCTTCAAACCTGTGGAGGAAAAGCCACTCAAAAGCTGGAAAAATACAGCCAGATGAAGCATGACAATGTCAGGGATAAATAATATTAGGAAGTAAAAACATACTGGTAGGTCTTCCCTAATGATCAGGGTGAGACTTCCAAAAAGTTTTGAAATCCCCCATGTTCAGACCATCCATGTTTGACAGCATCTCCTCAGCATCTGGCCTGAAGTGCCCAGCCTGAATGCACTGCCCTCCCACCCCCAGATATTTGTCCTCCACTAACAAAAAATGATCAGCATTTATTACAATGTTGTCCATAATGGATTTCAGCTGCTGGTGTCCCAGGGAAGCAGGACTCCATGGTCTCCTGCTCTTCCCCTTGTCAGGATCATCCATGTTGCTGCAGTACCTTGGGATCTGGGAATCTGTTGGTCTTGCTGTCACACACACAGACACACACAAGAATGCAACATTTTGACCTCTAGGATGCTTATTATCTAAGCAGATGCCAAAGCATAGAGGCATGTGAGCTCATGTGAAGTTGTATGTAGAGGTGAGCAATGGGACCAGAGTTTTCACTATCCCAGGTCAGTGTTCTGAGTCATTGGGCCCAGCATTCCCATCCTTAGTACCTTCCTAATGGAAAAGCAGGCATCACTCCTGGAAGACCTGATCTCTTGGTTGCTTCCTCACCAGACAGTGGCTTCAGATCTTCCCCTCTTAGCGTTGCCTGAGACATTTGTAACTGCAGTCACTTTTCAGGCAGCATCAAACACCACCTGAGACAGATACCATGTTCAGCCTCTGCCCCAGGGACAGCCCTTCTCATCTCTCCCTCCACAGTACGTGCAGCTTTTCAACAACAGGGGCTGAAAAGCGCCCAGTGGAAAAGGTCCTGGGAGTGCTGGTCAGCAGCCAGCTGAACATGAGCCAGCTGTGCCCAGGTGGCCAAGAAGGCCAAGGGCATCCTGGTCTGTATCAGCAACAGTGTGTCCAGCAGGACCAGGGCAGGGATTGTCCCCCTGTACTCAGCACTGGTGAACCACACCTCGAATGCTGTGTCCAGTTTTGGGCCCCACAATTCAGGAAGGACATTGAGGTGCTGGAGCACGTCCAGAGAAGGGCAACAGAGCTGGGGAAGTGTCTAGAGGGTAAGTCCCATGAGAAGCAGCTGAAGAAGCTGAGGTTGTTTGGCCTTGAGAAAAAAGGCTCATGGGTGACCTTATACTCTCTACAACCACCTGAAAGGAGGGTGTACCCAGCTGGGGATTGATCTCTTCTCCCAGGCGACAAGTGGCAGGACAAGAAGACGTGGCCTCAAGCTGCACCTGGGGAGGTTCAAGTTGGATATAAGGATGAATTTCCTCACAGAAAGCATTGTTGTTAAGCATTGAAACACGCTGCCCGGGGAGGTGGTGGAGTCACCATCCCTGGAGGCATTCAGGAAATGGCTGGATGTGGCACTTAGTGCCATGGTCTAGTTGAAAAAATTATGTTTAGTTAAAGGTTAGACTTGATGATCTCAGAGGTCTTTTCCAAACCACTTGAATCCACAATTCTATGATATGTTCCTGATCCTAGAGTTCATCTATGGGGGTCTAGGGACATCAAATGGTGCAGTATTTACATTCTTCCAAAGAGAACTGGACCCTAAACAGCTGTGACTTGGTTCTAATTTAACTGTAGCATTTTCTAATGGTGCATTTTATACTGATTTAATCTGAAAAAGTAACTCTGAGTACATTTGGACCATGCTGCTAACCCAATCCAGGGCTAGGCATATTTAGCAAGGGTTGTCACCTTGGAACCAAAGTGGTTTCAACTCCTCCTGCAGTCAAGTGGTTCTTGTCAGTCAGCTGAGCAGTCTCCTGTGTTTTGGGATCTAAGTGTGGAAGTCACTATATTTAGGATGCAAAATCACCCGTGTCTGAGAAGTTTAAATACAGGCTATATTGAGGCCTTTCTTTGCAGGAGAGTTTTTCAGAGCAAAATATTCTTGATGAACTAATGAGTTTCCAGAACAGGAGGTCCTTTGATAAATTCATGTAATCTGCTTTAGAGCTGACCCAGAGGTTTCCTGCATACAGTGCCTCATCTGCAAGAACAGCCACCGAGGAGCCTTAATTAGGTGTGTCTTTAATTATTTATTTATTCGGAGCACACATTCATTCACATTGTATTCACTGAGCTTTGGTCAAATCCCAAGTCATTGTCTGCCTGCACACAAGTATTTACCCAAAGGTATGGGTTTAAACTGATTAACTCACGCTGGAGCAGACGCCTGTGTAGGCACTGATATTGGCTTAATACCTCACTCAGAAGTACTCTGAAGTTGGCTGAGGTCTTGTACAGATCCTCTTCTTTGAGAGTAAAGTGTTTGCACAGGGTCAGGACTCGGCTTTACTGGGTTGTTCAATGGCTGAGTTGAGCTGATACCAGGCAACTGGGGAGCTTGGAAGCAGCGTGTCTGGAAGCAGGCTGCTGGAGAGCTGGAGATGGAGGACCTCAACTGCATTCCTGGTGCTGGAGAACTGGCTTTGTTCTTTCAAAGTTCCCAGCAAGATAATGCTGTTTTAGATCAAGGTGAGCAAAGGCTGCCCGTACCTTCCCCTGGTATGATGTGTCTGTGCCCTGTCACACAGCAAACTCATTTGCTTTGCAAAGTGCTCACAGATGCCTGGAAGTGGAAAGGGGTACAAACCCACCCCTTCTGACCCAGCTCCATTGCTGATGAGCCACACACACGTTTTCTGCCACTGGGGTTGCCTTCTCACTTAGGTGCTGCCTCTTGACTGGTTTAATCCTCCTCATGCAGGAGACAGACAAGAGCAGCAGAAGAAGCACCCAGCTTTATCAGCCCCTTTTTCTTCCTTCAGCTTATCAAAAACGAACTCCCAGTTGGCTTTGTTTGACTTCTAGGTTTTATTGGATTTGTTGCTTCCCTTCTTCATTTTCATATTAAAGGCTAAGGTTGGGCTGTGATCCTGCTACTGTAGCCTCCAGCTCCTGAGCTGGTCCTGCCAGCTCTAATTGCTCAGCTGCCTGATGTAATCACCAGGAGTTATATTGTGTGTGTGGCTACAGGCACTTCATATTTTCTCCCCAGCCAGATGAAAAAAAAAAATAAAAAAGACGAAAGAAAAAAGTCAATTGGCTCTAGGTCTGTCAATAGTGACTAATCAGGTGCTGTACAATTAATTATGAAGGGGTGTCATTTTAAAACAATTCTGAGGTGGGAAAGAACAGGCCTGGGCCCTTTACCTGCTGGCACTGTTTGTGTTGCTAAGCCAATCCAGGCTGCGTCCTCTATTTCATTTACCTTTTAAACTATTGCCCCCGCATAAGTAAACACTTTCTATAAAGTGTGTGTGTGTGCATGCATGTGTGTAAGTGGGTGGAGGGTGATCTGGGAAGCTCTCCACCCTAGAAAAGAAATTAATGATGGGGAGGAAAAAAAGAGAGCAGCATAATTTGGCAGTAATTTCTCAAGAACGGCAGGAGATAATAGCAGGTGGATGAAACAGGAATAAGATGAAACGGTCTGAGGCTGAATCCCAGTAATCAAAACAGCTGTGAGATACAGAGATGGAGGTGAGAGATGTCCCTGCAATGCAAATGCCCTGAGCAAGGAGCCTGGGCTCCCCAGCAGCCACCTGCCAGCGTGTGTCAGGGGGCAAATCCCTTCCCACCAAAACTGGCTGTCCCAGGCTCTGCTCCCAGCAGTGGCCAGCATCTCCCAGCCACTCCCCTGGGGATGTGGCTGCAGAGAGCAGGATGGCACTCCTGCTCTTCACCCTGCTGGCAAAACAGAACTGTCCCTTGCAAAGCAACACTCATTTTTCAAGGAGGATGGCAAGGGAGCTGCTACTGCCCAGTGCCAGGCTTAGGGCACTGGCTGGTGAAATTGCGTGTGTGGAGGGGAAAGAAGGGCAGCCACAGAAATGACAAACAGCTTAGCAGAAACAAAGTGACAATGCTAAATGACTGAGCTGCGTTGAGGGAGCTGTCAGCCATTGAGACTGTGAGGACACTGTGTCTGTTGCCTGGAGTGGTAGAAGAAGAGCTGGAAAAGCAGAACCGAGGACGTTGTGGGAAAGCCTCTGCTGAGACCACCTCCTTGAAGATGCTGACTCCAAGAGATCTTCTGGAATGTGGCAAGGGGCTAGTGTCACGGTGTCTAGTAGAAAAAAATTAAAAATACCCTGTCCAACCATTTAGCTTGCTAATACAAAAACTCCAAATGTCTCTTTGGTCAAAAATCCTACCTGCTGATCTTGCAATTCAGTTCCATGGGCAGAAAAAAAGGTAAATTCCTTTGTGTGAGAGAGTGTATAATTGCTAACACTGCTTTTTACTATAATAATTGTAGAATTAGATGCATTATTCTGGATAAAAATTTATTAGCAAATGTATTTTAGGAGCAAAATACCAGGGCATAAAAGCCCTGTTCTGAAATTTTCAAAATCAAGCATGTTGACTTTGTTCCCCAAAAATTAGTTTTCTTCATTTTACTGGTTAATATTTTAAATGAAAACAAGCATTGAAGATAGAGCAAAACATTTAATCAAAATGCAAATTTCTTGCATTTAATTAGAAGACTTCTAAAATCTTATTCAAAGTTAGCTTCAGAACTTTGTGTGTAGTTCTGTATCTTTGCTGGCAGAGTCCCCCTATCCCCAGTCTTCAAAAAACCACATTAGACTGGCTTTGTTAACAGTGAAATATTTAGTATCCTCACCCTCTGTTTCTGTCAGCATTTTGACAGCAGCTACTGGATCCCAGCCACAGCATTTCCTTGCCCTGTGTCAGAGGAGTTTGAAGTACGACGTGAGGAGGTTCAGTTTGTTGGGGCTGTACAAGCTGGGGATTGCCAGCCTGGTTTAGGTCAGGAGCCCGTTCAATCCTTTGTCCTGGTTTTGAAGCCTCAGCAAGTCTTGCACCAAGAGCATGGAAATGCACTACCCAGAGAAAGAGCTTTACCCTGAATCATCCCAGAGCCGAGTCAGTCCCTGCAGAAGGGCACGGTGGCGCTGAGCAATGGCTAACCCAGGGTTACACAGCAAAGCAAAATTAACGGATGTAAAAGTGGAGGTTACAACATAAACATGTGCTCAGATACTGGTGTAATGAACATAGTATAAATATTTAGATGTATTCCTACATCTAATTCTTATACTCATCATTCTTATGTCAAATGGTTTACAGAAGGCATAACTATATTTCAGTTACAGGCACGGCTTCGTAATTCTTCAAGCTAATTATGGCATCTAAATGTGCTTCATGTCTGTCACCTCTACTTTGTAAATGGCACATACCTGTAGGTAATTGAATGCTTTTTATATCTGTGACAGTAATGGCAGTTTAGGTGTCCAGCCTCAGGGAAAAGCAGCAGCTACGAGTGTCATTTGTACATCTCCAAAGAACAGACTCTTGCTTATACCATGTGTGCAGATATCATGTGGGGAAAGAATTAACTGTGGTTTGGGATCTCTTTATACCGAGTGTGAGAGTCCTGGTGCTGGGGTAGATGCTGAGTGGTGCCCTGCGGTTGGGCCATTGTGCTGATGAGTGCCCAGGGGCACTGGGATGACCCTGCCAGCCGTGGTGACAGAGCAAGGGGCCTGTGGGTGCCACCTTCCCAGTGCAGCTGCAGTCCTGTGTGGCTTGTGTTGGCCCAGAGCAGCTCTCATTGCTCAGTTTCTTTCTCTGTCTGTGCCTTTATGCATAAACTCTATAACTGGCTGCACAGGCAAGGGAAGAGAGGGGTGGCCTATCCCCAGCTGGGGTGTCCCCTTGCAAAGGAGACAGGGTGAGCAGGGGACAGGGCACCACCCACAGCAGAGACCTCCCCAGGGGCCTGAGGGTGGGCTGCCTGTGGTGGTCCCAGAGCCTCACTGGCAACTGAGATCTGCTTGGTGCCAGCTGGGGAATCTCCCTTTTCCAGGGGAATCCCTACCCGGCCACTTCATAGTGTTTTTAAGGACAGCAAGGAGCCTTATCACGTTTCCACATCTGCTCCAGATGCTTTGCATTCCAGCAATGCTCCACAAAGGTGCTGAACCCTACAGCATCTCTCCAAAGAGGACTCACTTCTTGCCACCTCGGCTGCTGTCAGCTTCCTGCACGCAATCCAAGGGGAAGGGAGCGGCCCTGCTCTCAAGGATGTCCCTGCAGAGCTGACAGCAGGTGACACAGCCCTGCCCCTCACCGTGTCAGCAGGACCGCCTGTGGCAGCGGGAGCTGTGTGTGCAGGAAGGCTGGGCTGGGCTGCATGCAGCCAAAGTTCAGGCAAACAGTTCAGACCAGAAATGGTTTCCGACCCAGTGGCACCAAGGCCACCTTGGCCACTTTTGGGTCTCACCTTGAAGCGCAGCCAGAGCACAAGGTGCTGCTGGCACTGGGATCTGTGCAGCAGGGTATGGCTCTTGGGGGGTGCTCTGTTCCCAGCAGAGGGAATAACTAATATGCCTCTCACAACAATTTCCAAAGTGCTAATACCCACCAGTCCCTAGCCAAACCCCAGTGCTCTTCCATCTCACTGCTGTGTGGGGTATCAGCATGCCCTGTCCTCCTCCTCTCTCCCTCTACCTCCCAAGTCTGTGCTCTTTCAGGGCTTCTTTCTCTTTAAGAGGAAACTCAGCGGAAGCCTAGCTATTCAATATTGTTTCATATTATTTGGTTGTGAAACAATTTAATTTGTTTATGGCTCTAAAGGTCAGATTTGACTGTTGCCCAAATTTCTAAAGAATAAAGAATGCATCAGGCTGAATGGGACTTCGTGGCATGATCAACTGGAAGAAGAGAAGGGGGCTAGTGAGAATATTTAACTGGAACAGCAAGGCAAACTTACCTTCAGCTCAGGTTTAAAAGCCTAGTCAATCATTACACATTTTTTTATTATTTACCTGGTACAAAATCCCCCTGGGTGAAGAAGTAGAAAAACTCACAAGCCACACTCTTTCAAATTTTTAGTAGCTTGCTCAGCATTTCTTTTTTTCCTCTGTCTGAGGACAGTTGAAATGATATGGGTTGTGATTGTGCCTGTGGATAGATGAGAAATAAAGTGGAAGCATGTTGTGGTTGTAGCTCCAAGCAGGGGTGTTTGTAGCAGTGAAGAGAGCAGGGCCAGCCAGGGACTTTGAGAAGGAAGGTAATTCTCACATAGTCATCAGAAGACAAAGGTTGCATTTACACCTGGCCAGAAGGTTTAATCATCTACTATTTCCAAACATTGCAGGCTCACAATCTGTTGTGTCTGAGATCATAAAACATAATCACAAACTGGAGACAAGAGACCTGGGGCTTGATTGACCAGACTTTATCTTTTCTTTTTCTTCATTATTTTTCACTCCGTTTTCTGCCTTTTTTTTTGTGGGGGAGGAAGAAAAGATGCTTTGGAAAGAGCTTGCTTTGGTCAGAAAGTTCTTGATGCAAAAAAAATCTGAAAACCAAGGATTTCATTCTTCTTTGTCCCACCTGTGTCAAGAGCACTAGGGAGACAGATTACCAGCTTGCTAAGATCTCTCTCCTAGGCTTTCAGGGAACAGAAATTGTGATAAAGGGACAAAAGAGAGAGAAGTACTCAAAGAGAACCAGGTACAAACCTCTCATAGCTTAGTTTTCCAGGTCCTACCACAAAAACAACCAACATTCAACCACCTGAAACACTGGGTGTAGGTGGCTTTCATCTGTCTTTGGGGGAAGGGTAAAATTATGGTAACACTGAAAGAGAGAATTTGGCAGTGATGGGAGGGTTTCTGGGTAATGTTAGCCACATTTTTGCAGTCTGAGATTGTAATTGGTTTCCTCTGTACCTGTGAGGTTGTCAGGAGATTGATCAAGCATGGTCAGAGACTCATAGCATAGAAAATTTGGGGCAACATCACTTCTGCTTCCCTCACCCCACCGCCTCTGCGGGGTCATCACTTTTTACCCATGGCCAGGCTTGCAGAGAGGAGCCGGGTGTTTCTCACCTGACATTCCTGATGGTTTATAGGAGAAAGGGTGGAAGGGCCGTGTCCCAGCCCCGGCTCCAGTCTGGCTCCAAAGCCTTGTGTCGGCATCAGGGAGGGACCCTGGAAGCGATGATGTTGCTTTGCACCTCGTTTGGGTGTTACAGCGTGGATTCATCAAAGCACTTAGTGCTGGGAGGAAGAACTGACCCTGCTGAGACAAAGAGTTGTCCTTGTTGACTTCAAAGGGGACTGAATTTAACCCTTTGACTTCAGTGGGGTTCGAGCCCCTGATCGCAGTTAAACACGCGCTGTTTCTGGATTGGGACCTCCCTCTCTTTGTTTGAAAGGGGAAATAGATAATCCAGTTGATTTGCCGTAAATCATCTTCCACCTGATGATGCCTCTGTGTGTATTATGACTGCCAGCTCTGTAACTTCCTCGCTTAAAAAAAAAAAAAAAAATAGAATGGGAGCAATTAGAGCTTCCCCACGAGAAGTTCATTAAACAAGGCAGGCTGGAGAGCCATCTGCCCCTGGCACTGCCCGCTGCCTGCACATTTGTGTCCCTAGCCTGGCTAGGGCTTCCTGCCACCTGATGAGAGTGGCATCTTTGATGTCGTCTAGGGCAGCAGCCATGCCCAGTTGCATAATCAAGGTCACTGGAAAATTACACAAAACTTTGCCCGGGTCTATTGGCAAAAAA
>VZTB01010301.1:640947-681830 GCA_013397245.1 Thryothorus ludovicianus | reverse complement strand
AAAAAAAAGAAAAAAAAGAAAAAACGAAAAAAAAAGAAAAAAAAAAAGAAATTAAGCATTTGCAAAAAAAGCCCCTGGCCACCCAAACTTCTGCTCATGCCACCAACTTGCTGCTCTGCGTGAATATACATACAGTGCCAAGCTGCCCCCTTACACTGCCCTGCAAGCATTGACAAAAAAATAACATTGTCCACATTAAGGCAATTGCAAATTTTCCCTGGTAGCCACATGGATTCATCCCTGTGGTTTTCCCTGTCGTTCCTTCAGCTGCAGTTTCAAGTAGATAACAATGATGTGCAAATGCAAGAAGTAATAGTCTCACGATTTGCATTGCTGAATGCTGACCTTCTGAGGATTTTAAGACTCAGGGTGATGAGTTGGGTTTCACACGCCCTTAGGAGATACCAAGTCTTTCCAAGGCTTGATAGAGACAACAATCAGCTGGAAAATCTCTAAATGAAAATAAAAGAAGAAAAAATTTCAGAATTCATCTCCAGAAAAAGAGAATTCTTGGAGAATTTTCTGTTATTCCTTCTACATTTTTCCATTTCTGCTTGTGAGGAAAAGAAAGTCATGGCCATGGCATAAAGAGGAAGAACTTGTAGCTTGAAAGAAACAAGGGCTGAAAAATGGAATGATTTCTTTTTTTCCTGCCAAAAACAAACAAACAAAAAAAAAAGCCTCTGAATGCCTTGCTGGGCAGGTGCTCTGTGTTGGGGAGGGTGCAGGTCCAGCCCAGTTTGCCCAGCTGGACTAGCAAGGGCCATGTTTCCCAGTTACTGCCTGCTCTCCATTCAGTGGGGACATCCTGCTGGTACTACACCAACAAAATGTGTCACAAAGGTCCAGGTGGTGCTGGGCAAGGCACTGTGATGCCCCCTTGAAAATCTTACACCTTTAACTCTGAATTTACATTTCTAACTAGTCCCCTCTTGCAGCCAAATAATTTCTGGGTAATTTGTTTCCTTCCAATTTCTGTCCAGTAAAAGTTCTTCTTCCCTCCTTTCCCAGCTTCCTGAGGAGGGTTTGTTAACTGTCAGTATTTCTGGTCATGAGAATATTGCGGCAGAACTTTAAAGCTTCTCTTTCCATAGACCCAGGTAAATGTGTAATATGAAATATCTTTTGTTTCCTAGCTTCTAGAGTTCAGGTATGCTAGAAGCAAAGCCATCTTCCAACCCCCCTACAGCTGAAGGGCTCTGTCTTTCCATTCTTCACATCATACATGGAACAATAATTTGAGTTTGTCACCTTTAAACGTTTGGAAGTTTAATAAACTCTTTATCCTACTTTTATTTGTGAGGAAGCTGTTAGTAAACATCTCCATGTGTTTCCAAGCCACTATTATATTCTCTAAAAAAGAAATCAACCTTCATAATCACATCCTTAAGCCAGAGGACTTAATTGCAGTATAGGAGTTGAAGGGAGGGCACAGTCCATCCTACTGAGTCTCTCTTGTGCTCTTGTTTTGGTTTTTAAATTGTCACAGTGGGTAAAGATCCTTATACTCAGGACAGTGACATTTGTAGGGTTGTACTGCTTATATTATCTCTGATGGACACTTTGTTTAAATTTCCATCAACTAATTTCTCACTGGAGAAAGAAAAAAATTAGATATCCATCCTGGAGGCTGCACACCTTCCCACAGATGGCTGATGTGCAGCCAGGCATTCCACTTCACATCAGCTACCAGTGATGTGTGTGTCAACCAAGTCACTTTCCAGTTTATTAAGGAATAAGATTTACATTACAACTGACAAAGCATGTAGTAGGTCAATCTTTCCAAGAACTTTTGGTTCCTTGCTCAGGAATGAGAGGAAGTTAAGTGCTGGGGATGGAAAGCACAGATAGGAGCTAGCACATGGAGATCTTGTTCTGCCTTTGCTAAGGGAAACTGCAGCAGGCCCAAGGAAGTGCCTTGTTCAGCATTTGTTTCCTCCAGGGGCTGTTACTCATGGTTTAGCCCTTGAAGGCAATCCTCTGCCCTCCAAGGAATCACCTTGCCCCCAGGAAAAGGGGTGGTTTTGGGGCTGGGTAGTTGGGAGGCACCCAGAGCCAGCAATGTCTCCACGTGCTATTCCAGCTACGGGGTGGAAATTCCATGAGAATTTACAGGAATCTGGCTAAACCCATGCCTGGCCTGTTGGAGTAGTGAGATGGCTCTGGGGCCATGGGCAGGGCAGGGGCCTGGAAAGCCAATAAATTCAGGAACTCTGCTTGCTTGGCTGCTTTGAGCAGAGATGTAACAGTACCAGCTGGGACATACCCCTCTCGCACATACCTCGAGCATTTACTGTCACCCTCAGAACATTTCCTGGATTAACAGAGCAGCTCTTCAGCAATAATTTTTGTTGAAATATCTTGCTTTAAACCTAGAGAGCAGCAATGAAGGCCTCAAATCTGTAAATCAGCTGCACTTTGGAAAACAAATCATTGTGGTGGAGTTTTGCCAAGCCAATTTTCTGTACTCATTCATTATGTAGTTTTCACTTTATGAGCTGATTTAAACCGACCATGCTCCAACTGTACCAGCTGGATCCAAGATAGGAGCCTGATTTACACTTTGAAAATGTGGTTGCATTTTCAAGAGGAAGAAATGCTACAAAGAGAGGTTGTTCAGCAGCACCCATAGGCCTTATAGACACGAGTTTGCAGGTTGCCTCTGCTTGTCTGCTTGAGCTGGCAAGGTGTTATTAGCCAAGGGAAAGTTGTGATGTTCCCATGTGCTGCAGAAAAAGGGGTGTCTTCCAGGGAAAAAATGACAAGACAGCTCCAAATGTGGTTGCCCAGTGGGAAAGTAGAAGATAAGAAGGTAGAGTGGAAGAAGCATGTATGAAAGTAAAGGGGCACCTGGAAAAAGGGGTAGCACAGGAGAGACAATGGAGATGTGGCATTAACATCTGCAGTCTGTGAAATGGTGGTGGTGGACAGGCAGCATCCACGGCCTGTGAGAAGAAAGGGAAGAAAACAATGGAAAATGTTATAGTTATTTAAGTGGCCACATAAAACTCAGCTCAACAAAACTGTGCCTTCACCCAGGATGTCTGCAGGGGCAGTGTGAGAGTGTGTGTTTTCACCAGCACTGTAACAGCCATTAGGGAGGAAGGAGAGCAATGGTTTTTGGTTTTTCTTCTTGGCTTTTTTTTCTTTGGCTTTTCCTGTAGTTCTGAGGTTTCATGTGATAAAGTAAGACAGATTTGTTAAAAATCAAGCAATTGCTTGATTCAAACACTTAACCAGCACTGCTAATAAATGTTATTAAGCTTAGCAATTTATTTTTTTGGAAGTTAACCTGTTAGAAAAACTTTCTTGCCCTTTTCCAGCCTTCCCAACATTTTTTTCCCCTGATGTCCCTGTGAGATCAGAATTTTTTTGATTGCAGTAGTGGGACTGAGCTTCACCTAAAGTAACTTTATTCCATTTATAAGCAAGGCAAATATGAAAGTGGAAATGCTGTCATACAGTGCAGTTTCCACACCATTTTTGCAATTTCTCTAAATCTGTGTAATTACATAGACTTTGAGATGAACCCCACATATTCCTTCCTTGCTCATGGGAAAGCCTTTCAGGCTTCTTGAAGGTCATTATAATAAAGTTATGTTGGCACATTAAGAAATACCCATAATTTCTAAGAACACATAATTATTTACATCTATCATAAAGCTTATTTTTAAAGAAGAACTTTTCTTCAAAGGGAAAATTAGCTGCCTTGTTATTAATATTCCAGCATTCTTGTTTTCTTATCTTGGTGAGATACAGGGAATAGTCTCATATACAGAAATATGAAATCCAGAACTGGTATATGTGCATGACTGAAAAAAAAAAAAAGCAGCTGGGTTTGTAAAATCCTCTAATTTCACATTTGCCCACTCATAGGATTGAGGAGATTTAAAATGGTTGAACACATTCACATAAGAACAATTGTTATAGCCTCCATCAAAACAGTGTTATTGATATCCTCTTTAAAACACTTTATGCTGCCAGAAGAAGAATGAAGAAGCCTTTGTGTAAAATCCCACTGAGTCACCTGTGCTAAGAATATGTAAAATGCTTGGAAGGGCAGCTGATGGAGATGCTGGAACACTGTATTTTCCAGCTTCTGTGAAATTCCAGGTACATTTCTCCAATGCTGAATAACAAGAATAGATCCTCTTGACAAGCTCTTTTATGTGGATAACAATTAGGAATGGCAATTACCATACTTGTTAATCTGGGTAACATTTACATTGGCCCATCTCTGATGCTCCTCCTGGTACTGCAATTCCCTTTCATGTAGTCAGAAGTAAGCATCCCATCATCTTTCTGGGGAGGTGATCACAATCCCTCACTTTGGGTATGTCCTCCCTTCACTGGATCCCTTAAGAGATGATTATCTACATTTCAATACCTTCTTCCCCCCCCGCAACTATAAACATCTTGAGCCACATCTTTCTAGCATCTTCCTTGCTTTTAGTATTTCCAAGAAGTCATCCTGGTGGGATATCGAGGAACTGAATGTGGTGCCAGGGGTGTTGAGAATTCCCCACTAAGAAGGCCGACTGCATTTTACAAGAGAACAGTTGTGCAAGGATGGGCAGGACAGATGGCTGAACCTGCAGAACGAGTTTCAGCCGTAAATGCTCTGAACACCTTAAACGTTCAGTGGCTTTTCTTTTTTTCTTTTTGAAAGCTGAAATATATTTGGGAAGTACTTGTTCAAACTACAGACTCAGTCAAATATTAACAAGTGGAAACCGAGCGGGGGGAGAAAAAGATACTTTGAAGGGCTCAAGCATGTGTGGGTTCTTGCCGTATTTGCCTAACTATAATCGCTGGGGCCACACTTGCGACAGGCTGAAATGTAGCTGTGAATAGAAAGTATACCATAAGGGTTCTCAAATATGAAAGTGGGGCTGGAACAAAGAGCAGGCACCAGACAGACTTCCCCTGTTAACGATTGCTGGCCTGTCACGCTGGTGCCAGCAGTCTCAGAAATCCCGCCGGGAGCGGGCGGCTCTATCTCGCCCAATGTGACGGGGCTGCTTTGAAACCCTGCCCACAGCCTCGCTACCTCCTGGCCACGGCCTCGTCCCGAGGGAATGAACACTACCGCTCCGCTTTTCGGAGTGTTTGCTTTAAAGATCATTTACCACACTTGACAATCACCGAATTTCCTAAATTCAGCCTGAGGTGTTGTTGTTGCCGCGTTTCTCGCCCCGCGCAGGTCGCCGCCGCTCGGTGCGCATCCCCAAGGTGCTCCGGGGCTGCTTCCCTCTGCAGTCCCGGGGCTCGGGATGTCAGCGGAGACACGAAAACCTTCTGACTGAAGGGCAGGAGAAAACAAAGCTGCAACCCAGCCTTGCAGGAGCACCAGCGCACTGCTCAGTTACGACTCCTCTCTCTGGAGTTTCCATAAACTCCGCAGTCTTTATGGAGTCTCGCTCCATAAAGACTTTTCAACCTTTTGTTTCTCCTTTTTTTTTTTTTTTTTTTTTATTTTGATCCTAGTAATCAATGGGGCAGCATCTCCAAGGCAATACGTATGGGTCAGTAATGAATGTTATCCGTTTGGAACTAATGTGATTTTCTTTAATTATGTTGTTGCTGACTCAAGTGCTACAGGAATGCTCTTCCTCCACTCAAAAGTGAGGCAATACAAGGAGTTATTGTTTCATTTATATTTTGTTGGGAAAACTACCAAAACCTTTGTGTTAGAATATTTGACTACAGTGTTAACAGCATTTCCCTGGGCTGCTGCTTAATAAACTTTTAATATTTGTTTTCCACATGTTGGTTCTTTTAATCTATTCTTATTAAAGTCTTCCATGTTTCAGTAATTTTGTCCCTGTGTTTCTTTTGAAGAAGGCAAGTGTGTGTACTGAAAGATTAGATTATCCTGTTAAAAGAGAGAGAGAGAGAGAAAAGGGAGAAATGTCTTCAAAATGAAGCACATCAAAAGTAAAAGTAGGTGACAAATGTTAATATTTGCAAAGTGCTTCTGCTTTGATCTGCATTTCTATTTTTTTAAGAGCTTGACAAATGTGTCCTGTGGTTTGGCTCAAACCTCTTTGCCTAGTGCTTTACTTGACCCACAATCCATTTGATCTTCCACTTGTTTTTCCTTCTGTCCAGGAGGCCTCTGGACTTGATAAAGGCTAGTTCTTATCTTCCACTTGCTGCTGTTCAGGGAAATAATTTTTAATTTTTGGTTGGATTAGGTTATTATGTCTATTTACTTAGACATTTTCTAAAGAGACATTCACTTAGCTGTTATTTGGGATGATTCCCTTCCCATTTCCATGCCAGTAACAGCTATATCAGATTAGCATCTGGTTTGGCTGATTGACTCTGGCACCAGGTGTGAGGAAGATGTGGATGCTGGAGTGCCTGACTTGGATGTCAGGCTGCCACTTTGTTTCTACAGTACAATTTCTGGGTGTGCTGCATCCAGTACCTGAGCTGGCAAGAATTTAATACACCAGACACTTTCAGGGGCTCTGGACTGGCTACAGCTGAGTAAAGTGCACATGTTTCTACAGCCCCCATACACCCATCTCAGTCTACCTGCTGGGACCCCAACCCCACTATTGTCTGCAGTGTGTCTGATCTGCTTCCACTGTGTCACTGGCACCAATATTGCCTGGCTCACTAAGAGCCATCCTACAGCCCAGGCAATCTGGAAGATGCTTCTACAAGTATGAATGTTGGCCATAAAAGCTGATGTGTGATTTACAGCCTGTTTTATAGCATCAACTCCCTTATTCCCCCTCGAGAACCCCTCCTCCCAAGAAACCATAAGCCACAAACCACAACTGAGGGAAGCAGGGAGTTTTGAGCTGCCGTTTCAGCCAAGTAGGCCAAGAGGTGCAGCACCTTCCAGCCATCCTTCCTGCAGGCCACTCCACCAGTTCCAGGCACAAGGGAACCTCTCCATATCTCTTTCTCAGGAGCAATCTGCTGTCTTTAAACAAGTGGGGAATAAACCATAAATTGGAGTAGAAGATGCCTGCTTGTGTGTCAGTTTTGGGAGCATCCCCTACAACCGTGTGTGCCCCCGTGGTAGTGCTGCCTCAGGGCCTTGGGTGCTGACAGTGAGGTTGTTGTTATTCATGCTGCTCCCAGGTTTCCGGACAGAGTACATCTGTCAGGGCTCCCATGTGCTGTGCATTTGCTTTTTGGAGACACGTTTATCATTTTCATTGCAGATGTGTGGCTCCACTGCACTCAGCTTCTGTCCCCATAAAAAGTTATTGACAGAGTGAGATCAATTCCACTGTCTTGGCAAGAGACAGGTATGTTCTGAGTAAGTGTGAATGTGAGGGATGAAGGGAAGATCAATTTTGGGGGCAACAATTATGATGCCTTGCTTAATTGGAGTTGTTAGGCAGGATGTTAGAACAGTTGAAAACCTTTGCAAATGCATCTCTTGTCTTTAATGGTAGTATGACACCTGCCAGCTCTCCAGCTGTTTCCCTCTCCTGCAGAATGCATCAAGGGAGTGAAGAAGAGAGGGTATGCAGCAGGACAGATCAAGGTTCAGATTTTCACAGGTACAATAGTCTGTCAATTAAAACAAAGCACATAAAAAATTCTGAGAGTGAGGAAAACTGCGATGATGGCACTCAGAGATCCAGAAAGAGCCTCGCTAGGTAAACACTTCAACATCATAGTGGCCTCTTTTGTATTTGTCTATCCCTTTTCATTCACTCATTTTTCATGCAGCCTTATTTCCTTTTGCATTTAGAATTATGTGACTCCTCTGCCTGTCAGCTTTGTATCTTCTAATACTTTACCCATAATAAGGCACTGCCTTTCCTGGTATGCCAGAATACTTTTCTTCTGGTCAGAACTACTTTGTTTTCTTTAAGAAAAACCCCAAAACAATGAAAAAATTCGCTCAAAAAACGGCACCAGGATTTTGCACCTTTCTTATTTCAGGGAATATCTGCAGCCAGATCAGCTATTACTTTCCAAAACTGTTTTCACAGGCATTTCCTGAAGACAGACTATCAGATAAAATGCTGACTTTAGACTTTTCTGTATCCTCTGTCTAGGGTATTATTTTATTGCCCTTGTTTTTGCAGTTTCTCTCTCTGGGTTTTGCTGAAAGCACTTTTGCCAGTACAGGAGGAATTCTGGTGCCGCTGTCAAAGAAGCTGTGCTTGTCTCTGCTGCATAGATGCCTGAGATTGCTTTATGAATTATAGCCAAACAAAGTTAAACCATTAACCACAATTAAGAAATGAATTTGCTGGGGTTTTTTTGTTTTGTTTGGTTTTGTGGTTTGTTTTTTTTTAAGACAGTCTTTGCAAGGATTCTTCTGCTTGGAGAATGTCTCTGATGGACAAAGACTGCTGTAATGACTCTTATTCCACTTTTCAGTCTGCAGGAATGCAAGTGAAGAGGGGAAATAACGAATTCTTGGTGCTGTGTTGGGGTTCTCTCCACTGGCTTTCCAGCCTGGGAATGTCAGAAATATTGTCACACTAACTCTGAGCAGGTCCAGTCAATATTTAACTATTTGGCTGCTTCTGAGGCAGCAAGTCTACAGATTTTCCACAATGGTTATCAACAACTGAGTGCAAGAGGATGTACAAAATTATTCCTTAAACACAGCGCTGCTTTGTGTGGAGTAAAAACACCCAACAAAA
This sequence comes from Thryothorus ludovicianus, assembly GCA_013397245.1. NCBI lineage: Eukaryota > Metazoa > Chordata > Aves > Passeriformes > Certhiidae > Thryothorus > Thryothorus ludovicianus. Next base: position 673,200 of record VZTB01010301.1, on the reverse strand, counting down.
TGACCCAAACCATGCAAAAGAGAAGATGTAGAATAATATATTACATAATATTAAATATTTTAGCGATAATACAGTTTCTCACCTCCCCAGTAGCCTTCTCTTATGCTTTCCCCACACACTGTTAGGTTGATATACAAATTTCCTTGCATTTCCTGAGGAGAAGACCAAGCATAATCCTTGTGCCAGGCTGCTGGTTCAGTCAGCAGTAATTGCTTGATTTGCATGAAGATTGAATCATTGCTAAAGGGAAGGCTGTACATGAGGTTGAGAGTCCTAAAATGCAGGCTCTCCAAGGAGCTCCTCTTTTTCTTGGACAAATGACATGCTGCATTGTGTCTCTGAACAAGCTAACAGAAAATGTGTCGTGTAGGAAATGAGAACTTTTGAACAACATCTAAGCATCTGGATAACCAAGGCAGGGAATTCATTCCACTTGCTCAAAATCTAGATGTTTCATTTAAGCTCATTTTCCTAATTAGTTGAAGGCCACAGACATTTAATAGTAAGGAGTGATTTAAATTAGTTTAATCTGGACAGTTATAAGAGGCAAGAAAGGACAATGAGAAATGCAGTGAGGGGAAGAGTATCAGGCATCTCTCTGAAGATCACCCCTGAAGTGCTTGTGCTCTGCATGTGTACACTACCGCTCCTGTTTAGCACTGGCATTTGTTACCTTCTCTGCAGCCAAACTGGCATCTCAACACTTCAAATTCTATTGCAGTCCTGATTTCCCAGTTCTGGCTATGGTGCTGCTTGTAGTAAGTTCTGTAAGTGCATGTTGGGGTTAAACCCCTCCACAGAGAAAGGCTAACTGATTGATGTGTAAGAAGAATTCCTATGCCTCTGTGTGATTATTTTTCTCTGCTGAGTCTTCTAGTTCAGCCCAAGCACCATCCTACTTGGTGGTGAGATTCCCAGCACCGTGCCTCAGACAGAGCCTAACCCAGGGGGACAATGCCAGCTGTGCCCACCACAGAGGACCCCTTGAGGCCGTGCTCACCTTCACAGGCTCCTCTAGATGCTGCAAGATGGGGAAAGTCTGCCTTTTGCTCTTGTACTTGTAGAAGAGTGAGTGGCTTTTTGCCTTGGCACAAGCAGAGCCAGGAAGCCTCCAGGGAGGATGGAATAGTAAGAAGAAAAGGCTGTGGAGCAGTTTGTAGAATGGAAACTTTTACAGGTTGAGGTGGTTCAGCGTTGTTATAACACCTGTCAAGGGTAGGAAGCAATACCTTGACCCTTCCCTAGTGCTGCCCAGTCAGGTGCTGATACTGTGATGGATGTTACTTACACAGGGATAAGAGGGAAGCAGGAGGAGGGGCTCATTCTTTCCAGAGAAACAAGTTAAGGAAAAGGTGCAGATTTAGCAGGTCCAGAAATGCTGGGCAAGAGAAGGAAAGGATAAGCATGTTAAGAAGAGGAAAATGAGTACAGCTTAAAAATAAGCAAGTAAGCAGGGTTAATCTAAAAGCCCAGGCTTGAATCAAACTTTCCTTTTTTCCTTTTTTTAACTTGAAGTTTGCATGTGTGTAGGTATCTTACATGAACCATTTTTCCATTTTAAGGAACGGAGCCATTGCTGGGTCTGACCAGATTTGGCTTGCAAGGTGTAGCACCATGAAATGTTCAGGCAAGATTTGTGGCTTGCCTCAAGATGGAAAGTGCTGGAAAAATCACATAAGAACTTGTGATTTTTAGTTCAATTTTGTTCCATTTTGGAGATGCGAGAAATTGTATCTTGATCCAGCAAGACAAGTAACTGTGTCTGATTTTTACATGTGTGAGTAGGTGTTCTATTTTTGTGCAACTAATGCAGAGGCTCAGTGTTACAGCAAGTGTTACACAGGTAGAGAGGTATCCCACAAAATCCTTCCTTTGTGACATCTTATTAGGTGCCCAGATGTTTGTGAAACATCCAGAGTGAGGTGAATGCCACCATCTTGTGAAGTTTGTTCTCACCTCACGCTACCTGGGTTCGACCTTTTGCCCAATAAGGTGTCACTAATATAAGTGATGCAGATAAAATAATAATTTTAGTTTAATACCAACCTGTCATCTAAAGCCTATTATTGCCTTCATACAATTAAATGGTAACCAGCAGGACTATCTGAACCTTGTGCATTATTTGAAGTACCTGCATATTAGCATTAATCATGGACTGATCAACACAAGCCTTTAAAGGGTTGGGGAAAGACATAACCTTCTGTCTGTCCCTTCTGATGTTAGAGTTTATGTTTCTGCTTGATGTCAAAGACAGGAGGCTTGATTTGCATTGCTCTCCCCTGCAGATGACTGGCGTAGGCAGTGTCCATCATCAACACAGCCATCTATTATGCTTCCTGAAATTTGCCAAAGTGGTGGCATGCAGGGCAGGTGGCATGCTGTTGTGTTCACAAAATGGAGTCATGGTGTGCCCTGGCATTTCTCTTTGCTCCCTCATCTCCCATTTACTGCTTTCTGTTGTGTTTGGAGCTAAGCAGGTCAAATCACCTTCATTTCTCCAATCTGAGTTATAAAATTTACCTCTTCCTGTTGGCTGCCTCCTCAAAAATGAGCAAACCAGTTCTGCTAAAGAGAAAGTGGTGGAGGCTGTAAGAGAAGGTCCTAGGTTATCTGTGGCTTTTATTCAAGCCTTCTGTAACCCCTTCAGGAAAATGGTCATTATCTTCTTTATTTTGGTCATTGGTGTGGCTGTAGCTAAAACCCAGTTTGCCACAGATCTCCGTGCTTTGGGATCTCTGTGCTCTGGGAGCCTGGTATTCTGCCTTGCTTGGCTGTCCTGTGCTCTTAAACAACAACATCATGTTTCAAGAAAAAACTGAGGGCCTTTTTTTTTTCCCTCCAGGAAAAATTCCCTTCCATGAAAGAGATCTGAAAATTTCCAGGAGGCTCTCTTGATTTTAACCCATCACATCCTGTAGGCCCAGAGTTTTTCTGCTGAGAGCAACTACAGAGATTTTCTGTCTGCTTTGCTTCTATCTTGCCTTCCCCCACATCCTCCATTTTCCCCTCTTGTATTATTACCTTAAACAATGCCTTTTTGGAAAGCATACCCTTTTGAGAGGTGCTTTGTTAAAAAGCAAAACAAAAACATAAACCCAACAGCAAATAACAAACTTCCCCGAAATTCCCACAGAAACAAATAAGACAGCTTTGAAATTGTAAAGCACTGGCACACGGTGGGTGCCACTAAGCCCAGATGTTCCAGCCCCAGCAAACCACAGTTGCCCTCCAGTTGCCCTGATGACTTATTTTTCAACTTTTTCAGCTTCCATTTGATGCTCTTCCATCCAGCCCCAAGGTTTCCAGGCTCAAGTACCAACATCCACAGAGACCCTCTGACTGGCAGTGAAAGACCCGAGTGTGTACGGAAATAATGTTCCCTCTGCTTCCTCCCTCCCTCCATGTCTTGGCTTCTAAAAGGGCTCCTGAGGGACATGGCTACAATGGGAAAGGTGCATTGGACACTCTCTGCTAATAAGTGTGTGGACAAAGGAAAGCTCAGGAAGGCCCCGCTGAGCTGGAGCAGCTGGCATGTACGAGCATGAGGGATTTTTTTCCACAAACCAGGAGCTGCTGTTCTTCCTCCCTCAACTCTCATGACCTTTCATGGGAAGAAAAAGGATAGGTGCCTCACCTGCACAGTGCCACATGCCCTTAGCTAACCCTCAAAACTTTTTGCAGGAGGAGAACAGCTGAGCTCTTCCATTCCAGGCAGGAACCTGGAACTCCCTCTCTCCCTGTGTCTTAACTACCAGATAAGTATCTTGTGGTGGGTTCATCAAAATAACCATGCCAGGAAAAAGTATCCTCTTTGCACTGCTCAGTGTTCCTGAAGTATAGACTGATGAGGGGCAAGGGAAAAAAAATCCATGTAGTCCTTTCTCATTTCCTTTTAAAATTGTTCGTGACTCTTAATGTTACATCCTCATCAACTGTTTGGAGGCTGTGTTTATAATCTAATCTTTGGAAGGACCTTAGAACTACTGGACTCATTATATCATTACTTCAAGAGGAATTTCTGCATTTTAAGCTATCCTCTGGGCCCAAGGCTGTAAAAAATGTCCTGCTGCATCTGTGGTGTTGATATCACAGGACCGGTTTCTCCTGCCAGATACTCCTGGGTAGAGAAGTTCATGTGAGTTTCTTGCAGCACACACAGCTTGTGTGGAGGGAATTGTGTGCAGCCTTCTTTGCATTGTCCTACCAATGACCCCCTCTGCAATCAGGCAGAAATCATGCTCCTGAAGAGTGGGAGGTATCACTGCTTCCATGCTGGTCTGTTCCTGGGCCCCTGCCGCACAGACATTGCCAACAGTAACAAATTGCTCTGAGTTATGTGCAGTGGTTTAGTGGTGTGGGCTAGTTATTTATTAGAGAGGGAGCTGAGACATCAGCAAAGGGCAAAAGAGTGAGTAAAAGAAAAATCCCCAACCAAATGAAATGAAGCTGCCTCATCAGGCAGGCTTTTTGCAAAACTTCTCTCTCTTTTTGATCACACCTTGTTTATCTACTGGGGAGATCACATGCAGAGCTTTGAATGTAAACCCCTTAAAATAAAGGAATGTCCCCAAAAGCTGTGGATAAAGGCGACAGAGTTGGACTAAACTGCATTTCCAGAGGTGGCAAATCAGTGATTTATTGTTTCATTAGTCACAGTTTCCTAAGCACAAACCTGTCTGTGATACTGATTGCCTTGCTTAGAGGCACCTTTTGAAGATATATGATAAAGATAAGGGACCTCCTCCCATGCACTGGGAAAGAGAAGGCAGCTCCAGAAGACTGAGGGCCCTGTCTGGTAAAAGCCAGACCAATGGAGGTCACTGAAGCAGCATTCATTGCCAAGAAAGTCCTCTATTTGTTTTGACTTGGAAAAGAAACTTCCAAGTTTAATACCATTGGTCTATAATGTGGACATTTCAAAAATGGGAAGAGAGGTCTTTAAGGTGATTATTTAATGGTGATATTGACGTACAAAAGTGAAGCTTTCTAGAGGCTGACCTGGAACAGAGACTAGACAGAGCAAAAGGATAAAGCAGGTATTTATTAAAGGCCTCAATGGGTACACCCTGGGCAATGCAAGAGCCCAGCTGGGCTACACACAGGTTATGCCCCAAAATGGTCACAAAATGGATGACTGGTTATGAGGTTATGAGATCTCACACTTTTGTAAGTTTTGGTCCATTAGTATACTGGAGTTAATTGTCCAATTACAGTTTCAGGTTATGAAGCTCCATCCTCCTTGTTTTTATCTTTTCACTTCATTGTTGTTTTTGCTCTTGGGCTTCAAAGTTGTATCAGTTGTCCTTGGTCCCAAGCTAGAAAAGGAATTGTTTTATCTACCTACCCTATGAAGAGAGCTCACTAGCACTTAATATGAAACCCAGAACTACACACTAAAACAGCACAGAATCTGCAAAATATAAAAGCCAAAACCTAAGGCATAAATGCCATTAGACTACTAGTCTACAAACGTAATTAAGTTTCACCCTCATCAATTGAATTCAGTTTTCCCAGCATAAGTTTCTTGCTCTTTTTCTTTCCTTCAGTTCAGTAATATGGTCACCCATATTAATGTACAGTATATTTTCCTGATGCAGAGTCCCGAAGAGCTGGAGGTGCTCTGGAGAGGACACTGCCAGCTCCTGGAAGCAAAGGACTTCACAGTCAGAATGGGATGTGACAGCAACATGACCCAGGCCTGGAAAGATTTGGAACAGAAGAATTAATGGGTAGAGGTGTTGATGCAACCGCCAGTGCAAAAGGCAGGCTATGCAGAATAAGAGCCTCTCACTTCCAGGGCCTCTGACTCCTCACCAGAGAGATTTGTGCTTGTCTGATGCACCACAGAAGTTAAATTTGTTTTTCAGCAACTGTGGTACATGTCCCTGGGAACAGAGACCCAAGGAACTGGTGCTTTTTGCTCAAGTTATCCCTCCAAAATCCCGCAGCACACTGGGGAAGTGACTTCCTCCAGGCTTTTTCCATGAAGAGAGAGAACTAAAGAAGACAGTTACATTTATAAATAGATGCTGATCTGTGAATTCTGGGAAAAAAAGTAATCTGACTTTAACAGTGTCTACAATCTGGATTTGAGTCTACCTAACAACTGAATTGTGTCTTCAGGATAAGGGTTAGAAATAAAAAAGGAGATTGCCTTGGTTCAGGTCATGTCGGTTCCTTCCCAACAAAAACATTGTGACAAGACCCTGGGAATCAGTGATGCTTTCAGTTATGAGCTTCAGAGCGGCTGAGAGCTGTACCTGCAGGGATTTGCTGCTGAGACCACAAAGCCAGAAGTTGCTCACCTGTTGGCCACCTGCATTCAAGGCAGGGGCCGTGCAAGCCTTCCATGGGGACAGCCACTGGCAGATCTCTTATTTGTGTAATTTCTCTTTCTGTAAAAATAGAAAGAAATTTCTAAACATTTCCTTTTTTAATTAAAGATTTCTTAAATACTGGATTAACTTTCTTTTCCTCTTTCTCTTGTCTTTTTTTTTTTCCCATTATCATTTTTGCTGAGTAGTGTAAGTGGGCCCTTTTTGATTAACCTCCTTTTACTTCTCCCTGATATTTCAACCTTTCCTCAGGTTTGGAGGCTTACTGACCAGTTAAAGCAAAACTAGGTGGATCCTGGATATGTTTCACTCAGCAGAAAAGAAATGCCTGGGGAGAAGGGCAGACAACTTTTCCAAGTGATTTAGGACAAACAAAACAAGATTAAAATAAAATCTACTGAGACCTGAAAACTAAAAATAACATTGAAGGTCCAGCTTGCCCCTGAGATAGTACTTCTGTTATTTGACCACCTAGAGCAGCAGTGCTTAAGATGCTTCTCACCACCTTGCGAGCATGTAGTGAAAATTTATGGGAAGCTGCAGCATTTCCAACAGTCCAACATAATGGATGTTAATGCTTTTTTTATAAACATCAGTAACAATGTGTCTAGATCCGCCCGAAAACCTAAAGCCAAATCAGCTTCAAGATGGAAAAGAGGAATTTCATTTTTCCTCACTTTCACTGCTGGGACAGACAGCCTTCCTCCCTTATGAGGTAATTTAATTTTCACATTATGCTTTATGGGATATCCTTTATTTACCTAATGTTTTCCTGTCAAGTCTTTTCAGACTATGAATCTTGTATATTTTATATACACAAAGGTGACTTTTCCTTCCTTTAATGACCGCGGCTTATCAGTGCAGGCAACTGATACTGGACTCATAAATATGTCACTCTTGGGTTTGCGGCAGCCCCTTCTCCACCGTCAGACTGCTCCTTGCTGCTTGCTCCTCCCTTCAGCTCCCTGCACACCCATGGTCCGCTCAGCCCCTCGGTGCTCTTGGACTCTCCATTGGCTGGTATAAATAAATCACTGATTCAAGCTATAGGTGAAAATCATTGTGAAAGGAGCACCCAGAGGAATGCAATACAAGGTCAGTGGAGCCAGCGCCTTCCGACTCCAATTAAATATTTCCTGTGAGCCGGTGCCAATTGTGCATCTTGTAAGAACATTTGAAAGCGGGAGCTTGAACTCTCCGGGACCCTCTCGCCTCAAAACCTGTTTCCTGTTTAACAAGATTTAACAAGTACAACCAAACGTGCGCCATCAGCAACAAAAGTCATTGTGCAGGGCTCCAGTGTGCAAAGGTGCTGGGTTTCCTCTGGGCCCCGAATGCCGGCCGGCCCCGTCAGGCAGTCACGGGCTGGCTGCAGTGCAGGGTGCTGTGCCCTGTGCCACAGGACGACCATAGGCTCAGCCCTTTGGCCAAGGGAGCTGGAAGGAAGGAGGAAAAAGGCAGCCTTTCCAAAAGGGGTCAAAGCTTGCTGGGTGAAAGCTTCAAGAGCTGGACTTGCTGGCCCAGGAGTTTTCTGTAGAGGATGGAATGGCATCAACTCTGTGCTGTCTGCCTCTCCAGCTCTAAACACAGCCTTGCTGTGATGCAAGCCTGCTGCATGATGCCTTGAAGATATTATTGCAGTCAAAGACACTACTGTGGGGCCTGGAACAGGCTGTAGCCCAGGCCAAGCTCCCTGTCCAGGCAATAGAGATGCCAAAAGTAGAGATCAGCCAAAACCATCTTTTGATTGTGCAATCAAATATGGGGAGAGTGGGCATGAGAGCCCCAAAATTTAGGGAGTCCCTCTGGTTGAAAATACAAGGGAGACATTGAAAACCTGCTCACAGTGGCTAGGCACTGAAAGCACAGCACTGCTTCCCAGAGGGCTGTACAGCAGTAGGAGACATCTACAGATGTGTGTGTACATACATATATACCATTCTTATATGTAAGATCCATATGGGTGCAAAAAATGTGTGTGCTTATTTACCTGCATACATTTAAGTGTTCTACATTTCTGTGCACTATGCATATAACTCATAGTAGAAATTGTTGTAGCTCTGTATCTCTCCCTCTGGTTCAAAAAGCCTGGGACTTGGGATGAATCCTCTGGTGCTCCTGAGATAACAATAACAACAGTAACAGGAGCAACAAGCCCATCCATTTACTGAAAATCATAAGTGTCATCCCACACCAGAAAATACATATCTGACTAGAGTTTCCAAGTGCATAGCTCATGTCTCGCCTCTCACCTGCAATCTGCTACTCTTTCCACCTGTGCTATCCCTACAGTAGCCAGCAACCAGGGCAAGGTCTATGAGCAAAGGGAGGACACGGGTGGGAAAGACCTGAAGTAACAAAATAAAGTGGATCATAATGTGATGCAGAGAGCTCTGTCCTCAATCTTGTTCACACTCTGAGAACGATATTTCAGCCATGGATGTTAAAATGATAATAATTTTATTTAAGGAAGTCATGAGATTGATACATAAAATTCATTAAAAACAATTTTCTCATTGTTAGGGAGGAGGAAAAACTTGGGAATTTAATATGGGCTCCTTGGCTATGTGCTAAGTGGGCTATCCTTTATTTGAAATCCATCCTTATGGGATATAATTCAAGTTCAGAGAGGACAGCATTTTGCTGAGAGAAGTCTCCTAGGTGTTTTCCTAGACTCCCTGGGCTATGCTTAGACAGGAGCCAAATCTGCCCTCTCTGCCTAATGCAATACATAGCATCAAAATAGTGAGCCCATTCTTCAAAGGAAAGTCTGCACAAGGTCCTCACCACCCAAAGCAGAGATGTGCTGGTGTCTCTGCCTTGAGGCTGAGAAGTGGACAACCCATCATGTCCATGGATTCGTCTTTTTTCCTCTGCATACTCCCTGTGACTCTGCACTGCCCTGCTCGAGGCAGTTCCCATGCACCACTTCCCAAGATCAGCCCCTCTTGCTGATCATGAGGCATCTTTCTTCTTCATCCGAAATCGAGTCCAAAATAATCCTTGGTGTGAAAGCAAGACATTGTACAATGCTTTGCTGACTTCAGCAAGGCCATCCATTCCCAGTGTCTTAGCACAGCACAGGGGCAGAAGTGCAATGTTCTGGGATCTTGGGATCTGGCAGAGCAAATGAGGGTTTTGGGCACTTCTCCATCAGAGGAGCGTGCAGGAAGAAGGCAAGACTCCTGCTTGTGAAATCTACAGTTTAGCCATGCAGCTTGGAGGAGAACTGACAAAGAGCCCATGGGCAAAGCAGTGGCACAAGGCAAGCCTGCACTTCATCCTTAAAAGGGCTCTGATTCACAGTATAATAGACATGCTTTGGGCACCATTAAATCAGGACAACTCCTGTAGGCTGAGGCTGAGGTGGCTCACTGGGTGAAGGAAGGAGCTCCCAGCCTGAGGAGCCTGGTTCCTCAGTAGGTGGTGTACTGACAGTGCAGAGGAAAGAAAGCTGTATTTCCCTTTTACAGATGGGAAACTGAGGCAGAGCTATGATCCTGCTCTCCCAGAGTGTGACTTGGATTTATACGAGGTCTCTGGAGCACAGCTGGGCATTAAAATCAGAAACTATGTCTTATGTCTGTGCTCAGGAGGAGGAGGAGGGGATGAGTTGACTGGCAATCATTTCCAGACAGACGGTGGAGTGGATTAGTCCCAAAGAGGATGCAGATCTCGGCTCTTCAGCTGCCAGCAGAAAGGAGGGGGAGTATGGTTAGGCAGCTGGTGGAGAAACAGGTGCAGAGAAGGTTTCCTGATAGCTGTGCTGTCATCCTGCTTTGAACCCTCAGCTCCTCAGTAAATCTTCCCTCTTGGAACTCTCTCATCAAAGTTTCATTTCCTCACGTTCCTAAAATAGTTCTTGATAAGCAACTTGTCATGCTGGTAAAGCCCTTTTGGTTACTTTCCTAGAAATCTATTTTCATGTTTTCTCACTGGGCTTCAGCTGCTTGCATTCCCATTTGGAAAAAAAAATATTGGTGAAAAAAAAGCACAGCCAAGGCTTAACACAACAAGGAGGTGAAGTGTTTATGTTTAGTAGCACAGCAGGACCTTGTCCGTCAACTGGATTTCCAAGCAGTGGCATAAAATTATAGTTGCAGAACTTGCACCTAACCAGAGGGATGGGGGGAGAAAATTATGAAAATATGTATATTTTAGCATGTAAAATATCTGCAGGAAATACATACTGTTCACTTTCCATGGCTTTTTGTGGGCATTTTGTCTTCGCACTACAGTCAGAGATGGAATAAAGCTGAGGTGATCAAGCTGCAGTTTTCAAGAGGAGGCCTGGTGCAAGGCAAATGCTCTTTTCATGCTCAACTCAGGGATACACTGGGGCTGCACTGGCACAGGGCTTCTGGGTAATCCAGGTGAAGAAAACTGGCAGAGTGGATTTGGTCTAACACGGCTAAATGACACTGTAACTAGTCCACATTCAAATCATCCCCATCTCAAAGGAAAGTAGTGGGGAATGCCTGTTATCCCCAAACAATGAACTTTTGCCAGAACTCCTCCCTCAGCATTCTGATGCCCACGGCATTGTGTTGTCCCTTGGCTCTCATCTGGGAAAATTTTTGACACATATAAAATCTTGCCTGGGGAAAGTTGGCCATCCTGCTTTGTAGGGCAGGAGTTTTTAGAGACTCATAACAGTGTGGGAACCCAGGACTATTACAGGAATGGCGGAGTTGAAGGGAATAAAAGGATTCTGGGTGGGGAAGCACTTGGTTGTATGTGGTCTTTTCAGGTCATCTAGCTACCATTCCTTGGGGCAAGTGCAGAAGTCTCTGTATGAAAAACTACAATAAGAGAATGAAAGGTGATTTTATTGGCATGGTAGCAAGAAAAAGGATAAAGAGTTGATCTGGAATGATTGGGATGCATTATGGTAGAAGACTGGATCATCTGATGAGAGCATCCAGGGAAAGAGTGAATTCCCTTCGTTTGAGCTCAGACAAAAGTTTAGCAAGTTCCGAGGATTAGGAATATAGGAATCAAAAATGTTGGTTTTCCTTCTCGGTGATTCTTAGCTGATTTTGAGTGTCTAACAACAAATTGAAATATCTAGTGCCAAATCTGTCTGTTATTAGAGAATTTGTTTCCACATGATGTGCCAGGACTGTGTCATAGGGTGAGAAAGGCAGAATGAAAATCGTGCTTAAAGTAACCCGCTCACAACAACCCTGCCTTTACATCCTCAGCAATCTGGAAAAAAAACTGGATGCCAGATGCAGGTAAGGGCTGTCTGGAGAGCTCAGAACAATTTATCCAGCTGTTGACTGGTCCTGGTAGTATTTCTTTTCCCTGGAAACCTTTTGGGATCCCAGATGAGCTATTCGGGTGCTGCAAACTGCCCATGTTTGCAATTTTTTTCAGGATTCCTTTCTCTTGGACACAGAATTGCTAGGAAGAAGTTGTCACTTCCCTAAAGGATCAACCTTTCCAATGCTGATTCCCTAACCATTCCAGAGACCTGCCCCTTTTCTCACAGGTGACAGGGAGGGGACATGTGTGTGCAGGTCTGGAGCAGCTCGGTGTCTCCAGGAAACACAGGAGGGGCTGTGCCTGGCTGTGTGGGTCTTGCAGCTCACTGAGGGGAGTCAGTGCCCAGACCTCTGCTCCTACTGCAGGATGGTTCCAGACTTTTCTGAATGGAGATATGGAAAAAAGTTCGCAAGTTTTAACAATATTCCTAAATACATAGGTCATCACAGTGTATCTACCCCACTGGCAAACAGCATATTTCTGTTTGATTTTCATGTACTTCTTCCCACTCAAGTCTGACACAAACAGAAAACACTGCCCCCAGCTTTGCCCAGAGGTGACCTCTGGGCAATACAGCCTCAGAAGTACCCAAACTGCACACACCCTAAACACAGACACACATTTTTCTAGAGTCAAGAAGCCTTTTGTGTGGGTTTGCAGCAACTTACAGGCATTTGGGAGGGAATCAACCAGGAACCAACACAGTAATTCCTCTCCTGTATGTCAGATGTTAACAAAATTGGCCAGTATCCTGCTTTACCCTCTGTACTCAGACAATTGCCCTGTAAGCAGAAGCCTTTCTGCCCTGGGATCCAAGAGAGCCTCCATCCCATAGATAGTACTAGAAAATCACATTTATTTGGCCTACAAACTGTGGATCAAATCACAGTCTCATGTGGGTTAATGGTAGCTTCTCATTGTTTCTCAGAGCTTCTCTTTGAGTCTCAAAGCAGCACAAGAAGGCTGCATCCCAAAATGCACGTAGGAGTGATATTTATGTTATCTTAGAATTTAAACATTTCAATATGGCGTATTTTAGCATCAATCTTGTATAATTTTCCAATTTACTGAAGATGGGTTCCCTAGTGATGTGAGGGCCTCCTCTCTGGTGCCTGAATACCACTAAGAATGTTTGTTCCCACAAGTCTTAACCTTAATAATTGCAGCAAATTGATTTTAAATAGTGGATCAGGAAGGCCTGCAGAAAAGAATTACTTTTTTGTGTATATTCCACATATTAAACATGCAGAATGAAGAAAATTGAGAGTCATCAAAGCACAATTTCCAAACAGACTTGCATCATTAAAAAGACATTTGGCTTCGTAGTTCAAGGTTAAGTTTGTTCCCAGAAGATGAGGTAATTTAGTAAAATAATAAAGCTCCCATTAAACAAACCCTGTAATAGAACTGAGCCTTAGCGGCTGCAAAGGAAGGAAACTGTAACTTCTGTCAAAGCACAGAGATGAGATTAGTGCTAATAAAGCATTCCTCACAAAGCAGAGTGATAGTAGATGGGGGAAGGCACATCCAAATAGCTCTCATTTCCACAGCATTTCCCTTCAGATATGGGCTTTTTAATTAGCCATCGGAAAGAAAACTGAAAGTGTACTTTCTCCTTCTGGGTTTCTCCCTGGCTATTAATCTCCGTGCTGAAAACAGTGCCACCGGTCCATCTTATTGTTATTAGCTAGTGGAGACGTAAAAGAACTACATTCATGGCCCTTATCGCAGCCCAGAGGTATTTCCTTTGTGTTACGAGGAGTATTTTGATTAGTTTTGACTGTGTCTGCAGGGAAGACACAGTTTATGTTTTCCACAGCTAGAATAATTTCTAGAAATACAAAGATTTGTTCCAGCACTCGCCAGTATTTGTTGGTAGGGTTTAATGATTGAAAGAGCTTCATTGTTGTGACACAGTGGTTCTTTTTTTAACTCCTCTTGGCTTCATGACTAAGTTTGAGGCAAAGCATTGATAGTGGATTGTTCCTGGAGTAGTTTGCTGATTTTTAATGAATCATTTGTTTGAGGAATGCAACTTTTGTCCCCTGTGACTGTCCTATTCACTGGGAGATGAGGATAAACACACATTTGAAAAGCCACAGAGGTATTCTCATGGGAAGGAGCTCAGAGGGACACCAAATCCTTTTTTTTTTGCTATGTCTTGATTTCTCTTAAAGGGTTTAGCCTTTTTAGAGCACAGGTGATGACAATTCTCCAGTTTCCTCTGGTGGATCCCATACCTTCCATCTGTCAATGGAGACAAAATATTCCTGTTCTCCTTGCAGCAGCCTAGTTTGAAGTGCATTACCTGAAGACTCACTTACTTTTCCCTTCATTTCATGAAACGCTCAATTTCATTCCAGACAATGTAGCAGGTGGGACCTGGGCCACACAGCAGTGTGAGGTGGTTGCCACTGGCAGATGCTCCCAGTCCTGCTTGTGCCCTGTGCTCCCCCAGAGCTAAGTCTGTTTGGAAATTGTTCTTTGATTACTTTCTCAATTTTCTTCATCCTGCATGTTTAATATGTGGAATATATACAAAAAAGTAATTATCTTCTGCAGGGGGAACCACGCTCAGCACTGTGCTGGGCAGGAGCTGTTCTCCCACCCCATTTCTCACACACAGCCTGGGGTACATGCACAGGCATCTGAGCAGTCACAGCACTTTTGCTTTCCAGTAAGAAAAGCTCCCTGAAAAATCTGGTCCTAGCAATCCAGGATGGTGCAGCTCTGGGGTTCCCTGTGGTTTCTCACCGCATGGAGGGGAAAGAAAAGAGCAATGTTCTCCTTCCCCTCTGCAGAAAGGTGAGGTGGCTGGGCTGACAGCCCCCACGTAAGAGCCATGACAGCACTCAAAAGAAAATTTTGCAGCAAAAATTTGCTGCTCACTTGTTTCTAAAGTCTCATCAAAGGAAGACAAAAAGAAAAATTACAGTGCTTCCCAGGTGTGCAGGTTTTGCTTGAGGGAATTGATGGGAAATGTGACCCACTTTTGGGTATAACAGGAGTAACACACGCTTACACTTTCCTTCTTGAGGCTGCTAATTTTGCATGACTACCTCAGCTGAGGAAACCAGATTTTAAAAAATCAAGTGCTGGCAAAGTTCCTGTTGACTCAAGGAAACTCCAAACTGCATACTTCTTTAATTTATCTTTTGTTTCACTCAGAGACCTGAAGCAAGCAGAAGGTTTAGGAGTGCTAATTTGGGATCATTAAAAGTCCCTAAATAATTTAATGATGATGTCTATTGTTTTGTATGTGGAAAATAAAAAAAAAAAAAAAGCAAACACCAAATCAAAAAGCTATACCAGGGTAACAATGGAAAATGGCCCCCTGATTCGTGGATTCCTTTCACTTCAGACATTTCCTACTCTGGCAGACTAGGAATACAGCTCCAAATGAAGGATCAGGGTACACTTTACTGGGAATTTATTTTCTGCCACCGTTGTTAAGCCGCCCAAGTGCTTTTATTCTCTGCAGTTGCTATTACCCTAAACCAGGCAGGTCAGAGTTTTGCCTACTTTGGCTAATGCACAGCAGACCCAGCTTTACTCTCTCAGCTGAGCCATTGCAACATCTCACAAGTGGTTGTAGGAGTAGTGCTCCTGCTACACAGGAGCATCAGACAGGAAACATTCTGCACCTCAGGGCTGTGTAGGCAAATGTCAGCACCTAGAGCTGACACTGGCACCCAGGAACTCAGACACTGGGTGCCTGAAGCCCCCTGCTTCTCTTTGCCTCCCTATATCTCCAGTCTCAATATGGCAAAAGCAATGTTCCTCATGTTGGGGCACTTAGATACAGTGAGCTAACTCTATTTATGGAAGGTCTGGAGCAGACTCCTTCCACTGTCATAGCATGTGCCTCAGAAGAGTCTCTGTCTACTACAGAAATCTCCCTGCACGCTACAATCCAGGGAACAATAAAAAAGGTATCTAAAAAATGTGGCAAGAGTGCATAGCCGGCAGTGCCTGAAATCAAAACAAGGTCTTCAGGGAGCAAAAGAAGCTTCCCACTCTGGAAAAATTCCTGATCCCCAGTTTCCCAAAATGCCATGGCAAAACATAATTTTCATGGCTCTTCCTATCTTTAGCATGTGTCATTGAAATGGCCTGAATGAAGTTGTTATTTGTAGTGTGTAGCTCATCTAAAGCCTCTATCAATGAAACCACTTAATTGCTTTCTTTGGGTTATTATGCAATTGGCTTTTCTGCTGCAGTTTTCCTTGTCAAGGCGACGATCTTGTGACTCACTGTCATGAGGAAGGCTTCTCTTTCCTGCCATGCAAATATCATAATCCACTCACTCCTGGGTCTGTGCTTGCTCCTGCAGATGGGAAGACAACTCCTGACTTTGTTGGTACCTTCAGGAACACATCAGAAATTATTGTACTCAAATGAGGGTAGTGAGGTAAGGCACCAAAGAGAAGCTGCGGGATGGAGGTAATGGTAGATAAAATTGCTTAAGTTCATTAATATTGAATCATGTATTGGATAACTATTTGGAAAGCATTGCTACTGCTTGATTTCAAGCAGCGAGTTGCCTGTGGAATCATTCATAATTTCAAGCCTTCACGGAGGCTACCCCAGGCTTGAGCAATTCTGCCACAAAACCTAATTGAGGAGCACCATTCACATGTGTGGGGTTTCATCCATCCTTCTCACTTAGTGTAAAGCAGGTGCTCTAAGCTCTGTGAATGTAAAAAATACGTTTCTGAATGAGGGCTGGCATAAACAAGCTCCTTTAAAATCCTGAAAATTAGTTGTTAGGGTGATTTCATTATTTGGATTTTCTGTTCAACACAGCACCGCAAAAATTCAGGAGCTAGCTTCAATTAATGCTGGTGGTGTTTGGATTCCAAGGTTTTTAACATGCTGGGGATAATGACCAGTCTTTTTGGAGGAGTTTTCTCTAAGTGCCTGCTGCTGGTAGCTCTCAGGGATGGGGTGTGAGGTGAGGGAGGTCTTTGAGGGTGCTGTGCAGCATTTCTCTTCCTACTGCAGATTTTCCAGGTCTCCCTTTCTCCATGCTCTGCTCACTTTCTCTTTTCAGCTTCTTCCCTTCTGGCTCCTCTCCTCCTCACCAGGCACTGAGGCTGTGTAGCACCTCCCACAGTCCATAAGAAGCACAAAATATCAGGTTATAAGGATCTGGCAAAGGGTGTTCAGGTGGGCAGTCAAGCTGAAACACAGCTTTTGCAGGAGATGTGCTGCTTTGGTTTGCACAGAATTTTAGGACAGATCATGAAGCCTGCTCCATCATGGCTGCTTCCCCATGGCCAGGCAGCTCCAGCAAGCCAAAGGCAGTGGTAGTTTTACTTGTGAAGCTACAAAAGAGGCCTTCATCTCTTGCTCTGTCAAAGTTTGCTGCCTTTGCCAGCTACCAGAGCTTATTCTGCTGCATACCTATTAAAAAGAAGTCCAGGATTTATTTTTTATGAGGTTGACCCAAGCTGTCGGTCCAAGAACCAACTTTACAAGAGGTGTGTGATGCACACCCACCTCAGTGGTGATGGAACAGAGCCCAGCAAAGCTCTGCAGGGTGCAGATGAAACATTCCCTGGCTCAGGGTGAGACAAAAAGGTGATAAACAGCAGCACCTGGGGAATATTCTCCTTCCCACCTACCGCCACCACCTTCTCTCTTTCTCAAAAACACAAATAAGCCAACTCAATTTGCATTTTCATAGCTGGGGGTGATTGCTAAATTAATGAGAACTGCTATTTATATCTAAATAATCACAGTCCTAAACAACTGCTTAAAGGCATCAGTATGGAAGGTAAGATTCTGGGCTATGATTTGATGGGTTTCAGGTAGCATTTGTCTGAAGGAGGAAAATATAACCCAACTAAGAAACCCCCCCTCCAAAAAAAAGAAAAACCAAACCCAAAAAAGCTTTACAATATTTCAGATAATCTGAGGGAAAATGGAATAAAAAAGTTACGTGATCAGTGTGTACAGACTTGGCTTGCTTACGAGACTACGCTGGCCTTAACGTTATTCAGAGGAAATACTTTTGCTAAGCAGCTTCCTTTAACCATCTTAGTTGCCACAACCCTGCTTGGGTCTTCAGTGTTAAGCTGTCCTGCCCAGATGCACAAGCTACTCTGTATTGTTCCCAGAGTCTGTGAAGAGCCCTTGCAAGCCAGCTCTGTCCTCGCTGCCTTTGGCTGAGTTTCTGCAAAGTGAATCTCTTGGCTCAGTGCAGAGCTTGTGAGGCCACTTAAATCTCTCTGACCCCGTAATGAAGTTTTTAAAAGGGCTTCATAAATCTTCATCACTAAGAATTGCTTAAAGCCCTGCAGGGTTTCTCTAGTGGCATTAACCACTAAAACAACTAGACAGGCTCAGGTCTATTTATTGCATTCATCTTCATTATTCCAGGGGTTTTCCTCCTTTATAGTCTTTTACATAAGCTGCAGCCGAGAAAGGGAGCTCAGCAAGTGGGAGCTCTGAGTCAACACTGCCTGTCTGGCAGCTTGTAGCCATCCACTGTGACTAGATCTGATCAGTCTTCTTCTTGGGAATGTTTTCTGTGCAGGCAGCAAGTGTATGTTGGTCATTTATCCTTCCTTATTTAAATTACTATGTTGTTCCTCATCAGGGAAAGAACCTCATCTTTGCCTTTCCTGTGAAAACATACCTCAGGTCACAACCTGACAGCTTCAAAATGGATTAGTTAGCTGCCTGCCCTTCAATTTTCTTTTTTTTTCCTTGGAATTTTGGCTGGCTTTGAAAATGGCTTTTTATGAATAGCATGAGTATTCTCTGAAATAACTTCCAGCTCAATGAATATGTAAAGATTGCTAGGAAAGTACAATATTTTTGTAAAACTTTTTACATATTATATATTGTGCTCTCCACTGTATGTAGATTCTGTATACTCTGTACAAGTTGTTTGATTCTTCACGTCTGTAAAGTGAAGACAGAAGAATCATGATTGGGGTTCACAGATAAACAGAAAAATACTCCAGTGCAGATAAAGTCATTGAAACCAGTGAGAGACTTTGAAGAAATGGTTTCCATGCTGATTCTGCAGACTATGAAAGACTAAGGCTCTACTGAGCTTTTGGATGATTGGAAACCCTTGTGGTCCAACATGGTCCAGCCAAGCTTGGGCTGCCCCATTGCATCACAAAATCATACTTTTGTGAGCTAGATGATTTTCAAGATTGCCTTTTCAGTTGGCATTTTGTTTATGCCATCAAGATAGGGTAGAGTACCATTGAAGTTCTACTGTAGGGCCATTGTGATGTTAGTTTGTTTTGGTTTAAATTTATTTGAATTACAAGAAGGTCTCAGGGACTCAACCTGAGAGAGTACTGAAACAGTGTGCATGGAGCAGAAGAGAAGCATTATGCTTGTGAAGGCCAACAAGATCTTTTTATTGAAGGGCTTGACACTAAAGCATTAAATCTGCCAGTTATAATTAGGAAGATAATTTATGCTGCTAGTTTGGCTCAAGACTGGAACAAAAAGCAATGTCTGATGAACATGGGGGTGGCTCAAAACTCAGATTTTGATGTGTGAAGTGAGTTCCTTAAGGTGTCAAAGGAGAGCTCCAGACTCAGCTGAATGAGTATTTCTTCTGTTGAGGTTTGTGAGCTCTGGATGGAGCCATGCTGTGATGCTTTCACAGGTGATAATTGTTTTTAGCATAGAGACCTGTAGGATAGGTTATATGATGCAGTGTTGTCTGCTCTAGAACCCATTGGTCAGTAGTTTGCTAAGGACACCCTTTTACTTAACAGGGATAAGATTAGATATTATCTGACTTCCTGGCTGCTTTGAGGCTATGCAAGTTCACCCAAGTGCTTACTTACATAACTGTTAACAAAAACTCAAATTAAGTCATAGCTTTCAAGTCCTCAAAAGATCAAAACTGCAGGCAGGAGACAGAAGAAGTCAAATGGCCACCATGGCCTGAGGTCCATAACATGTCAGGAAGTTGGAGAGATAAGAAAGAAGGTTTCAGCAAATGACTCATGGCCTGTGCATTAAGAAGAGATTGAAGAATCCTAAACCATGGCCCAAATGACCTGCCAGAGGTTGTTACTCAGTCCTAAGTCCCATACACAGGTTGATCCTTTGCATGTAAGCCAAACATAAAAGGCTGCGAGCAGCGATCTGGGAGGGTGGGTGGATAGGTGGCTGCTGTCCTATGGCCAAGGCATCATCACTGACCATATACCTGCTGCTAACCCTGTCCATTTAAGCCTTCCACTATCTAAAAGTTAGCTATCTAAATGTCTTTAGGGATATCAGCCTCGGGATTCAGCTGAGGCTTTGCGTATGTGGTATTTCTCAGTGATATAGTCCACGTGATTGTAAGCCCTGACATAAATGAACCAGGCTGGGGTAGGAAAGTGACACTGGACCAGCTTTCCTGAGCTAAGAATTTGGAGCAGAGATGCTTTGGGGCTGTGAAAACACTCAGGAAAGGCAAAGTTTGAGTTCATACAGTGAACTATCACACCATGGTCCCATGATACACTGCCTTTGCCAGCTAAGCTGCTGCAGCCAGCTCCTGCCCCAGATGCTTGCTCCCACCTCTGGCCTGCAGTTTGTCACCTCCTCAGCTGTGCCAAAACAACTGCGTGTAGAGCAGTGCTTAAATCAGCACACTGAGGTGATGGAAGTTAAAAATAAACTCTTTGTGGGAGGAGCAGAGGAAGAGCTAAATTTAATTGTAATCACTTCAGTGGTCTTTCTTCCAGTGTGGTCCCATAAGGAATTTCATTAATACAACTGGGAGAAGGCAGTGGAGTGCTGTGCTGGCACTGGAGTGACTCCTCCAGGCAGAAGAGTCCCTCCTGGCAGGGGGAAAGGATTTCTGGATCCAGGATTGCACCAGGACCCGTGTGCTGCAGAATTGTACCTTCCAATACGCAGAATTATGACTTCCCTACTTGAGTCAAAACCAGAACTCAGGTGTCCCAGGCTCTCCATTAGCTGTTCTGCCTCCTAGATTCTCACAGCATTCATTAAAAAATTATTGCATGCAAGCCAACATTACCATTAATAAAAACAAATAAAGAGACACTGAGGCTTTTTCCTGTTTTATAAACAAATACTCTTTGTAATCATTCTGAATTCTAGCCTCCTCCACAATTTACTATGGTATGGTTAGATGTTACCCATTAAAATCTATTCAAATACAAAATGCACAGTAAACTGAGAATAAAAAACATAAGAAGAGATGCAAAACCAGATTTTATTTAATAAAGTTTCTTACATGATGAAGAAAGGAAATATTTATATGTTGTTTAAAAGCATTAAAAGTTTAACGAAAAACATCTGAAAAGAGTTCAAACAGTTGCAGCGCAGCTACAACTTGAAAATTCACAATAATTCAGCAGCTTACTTTTGCTTTGGTCATTTCTGTGGTTAGATGAGCTTCTCTGTGAGTGAGTGATGTGCAAAGCCTTGGCAATATCTTGTGTTCAGGCACCTCAGTGATTTGTTTCTGTTTGAACATGAAACATTTTCTCTTGCATTCAAATGTTCCTGATGCACTTCTCCAGAACTTCTTTATCAGTGAAACACGAGAAACATGAGCAGATTTCAAACTGCTGTTGTCTTTTGAAATAAAGAATTAATTACACTTCTTTTTGTGTGTCATTAACATTGTTTAAAGTTTCTTCTCTGATATTGACTGATTTCAAAACACTTCTCAAGAAAAAGGGGCAGTGGTTTGATTTCCATCACACAGGAAAATGAAGTAGTATCCTGAGTCCCACATTAAGGCATCCTTCTTTTGAGACTCATGATCTATGTTCCAGATCATGCCAGTTCCTGGATGCTTGGGTGTACAGACAGGATTTAAATTTAAATTCCTAAATTCCTAGACTCTGAGTATATTTAGTATGTCCTTCAATTCTCTTCTAACAAATAGAACCAAGGGCATAGTGAGTCAGTTTTGTAATTAGCTTGTATAATTGTCTCATGAACTCTGTACAAATTACCTCTTCTCTGTATTGTTTCTGCAGTGTATTGTTATTTCTTGAATAATATGGCACTTATCCAGTATATATTGCAGTCAATAAAGTGCCCCAGTTTATAGTTTGATGGCTCACAAATGAATAACTGACATCAACAAAAATAATTAAGTCAATAATTGCCGTTTTTGGTACTATCAGTATTCTTCATTTAGACCATAAAATTTATTTTTAATTATTAACATGCTTCCTTAAAAGCATCTTTTTACATTTTTTTATTACCAAGAGGTAACCACAGATGAACCATATTGCTCAGGTTTCAACAAATTTGTGGTTCTAAGGTTGACATTAGCATGTAATGATGTAAAGGAAATTGCATTTTATTGCATTTTAATTAACAGGTCAACTTGAGAAGGCCTTTCTCCAGCAAAATTCCCATCAGAGTTTAGTCCTTCAGCACTAGATTTTATTTACTTCTCGAGCTTTGCACAGCAGGTTTTTGCCTCCCAAATAGAGGACTGATAAAATAATTTAATCCATCAGTGTATTTTTCACATATGGAAGAAATGCTGTTTTGTATCCATACTCACATTTAGTAGCCAAGGTTTTCCAGGTTTGTTCCTGTTCATTTGGTCCAATACCATTAAATTCAGGAGGTCTCCTTATCCAGTTAAAAAGTTTGCTTTCCAATTCTCTCCATTAACTCATCCTAGTCAGCTCTATGCTCCATGAGTCCAAATGCTGAACAGCAGTTAACTTATTTCAGTACAGAATATTTTTAATGTTCTGGTAGCTACAAGTCCCAACAATAAGTTTCTCCTCTCTGCACTTACTATAAGAGTCACTTGTGAAAGACATGTCACCTTCTGGACCTCAGAGGTACAGGTAGTTCCAAGCAGGCACAAGGAGAATACTTTTTTTTCTACTTCTTGCAAGCAGAAATAAAGTGAATTGGTTTGGAAAAATCCTGCTAAAGGAAATGTCATTCAACAATTCTATTGAAGCTATCAAAACCAAAACCCAATGAATTGTAAAACTTAGCACAGGTCACAGGCAGAGTCTGTGATTTGAGTAGTAACTATTCTCCCAGGCAGTAGGAATTAAAATAAGAGTGTAGCATAAATTCTGGTTTCAGGCTAAATTACATCCCTCTCCAATTCTATGAGTAAAATACCTTGGAGCATACTCATGTGAGACCCTACCTTTAAAATAAAAAAAGTTTAAAACCTTCAATCCAGAGCACAGGCAGCAGTTTCAGCCAGTTCAGGGGTTGTTGCTTTCTCTGTGCCCTGCTGACAAAGGACAAAACTGGAGGTTTTGCTGTAGCTTCTGGTGGCTGAGAAGGGATGAGGTGCTGAGGTTTTGGCTTCTGGTCTAGGCGTGACAAACCTTTCCTACCACTCCGGATGTGAGCCTGTTACCAAACTGAAAGAGAAAAAAATAATACAAAGCACTTTTTCTGCCCTCTTGAGATGAACCTTGTTGCATATTTGATTCTAAGTTGATTTTCCTCAAAGGGCTAAACACTTCAAAAACAACACAAAAATCTTAATTTTGGATAAAATGAAATATTTTGATTGTTACAGATTTTCTTGGAGGGAAAGAGTTTGGCTTAGTGCAGAAGTTGAAACACTTTGATTTAAGTAGTGCTGGGTAAAGCTGCGTCCCTATAGCCCAGCTGGTGGTCTGTGGGGAGTGGCATTGCACAGAGTGTCAGCTATGGGGCATTTGGGGGAAAGCTGCAAATAGCCAGGGAAAAGCCCTCCAGCCAGCTAAGCACTGCTGAATTTTCATCTCCCAACACTCCTAGGCACTGACAGCCCCACCTCTGTTGGATTTATCTGTGACGCCACGAGATGCCACTGATGTCAGTGCTCGTGGTTGTCCTTTCTGCTGGGGTCACTGGCCCCCAGAACTAAGGGCAATCTAAAGTTTATAAGGGTGTGCTGGCCATGGAGCTGGATCTACCATCTTTAGTGTCCAATGGCACGGCATCTGTGACATAAAGAGCCTGAGATAAATAACGGAAAGCATCTACATTACCTTTACTGTTAAGTTCATTACAGGAACTATGGTAGTTGTTGATTTAGTGCTGATTAGGTTTGCTTGGGACCAACAGCTTCCAAGCTGTGACAGCAGAAAACTCAGCATTAGCTGACCAAATATTCATCTGAAGTTTGTATAAGAATCTGCTTAAAGCCAGTTTAGTGAAGTTGAAACCATGACTTGAAGGGCTGAGTAGCAATTCTTGCTGGTAACCCCAGATGAGATGCACTGACAAGGTTTATTTCTGCAAGAGGTATTTCCATGGAGGTCTGTGGCACTGGGTCTTCATGTTTAAGTCGTTGTGAACAAGGACAAATTTCAGCTGAATGAGTAGCCTTAGATCTTTTTAGGATCTGGATAAATGAGCAGAGACACAGAAGCAGAGCTTCTTTGTAAGCCCCGTTTCACACACCCTACCAGAATAAAACAACCTACAGTAACATCACAATGAAAATGTGCTGCTGCAAAGCAAATAACCTATGTAAATTTATACTAAAACTGTGTTGTTGGGGGTTTTTAGGTTATTATTTCAGAGGTGAGTGTTAAAATTGTGTGCTGCTAAACTCATGTTTGATGGTCATTGGCAAATGCTAAATGCATCATCCTGATGCCATCCTGGTTACTGGTGGATGATATTAGCAACTCTCTGAAGTCATCCTGCAACACTGTTGCGTGGTATTTTCTTCAGAGTTTATTCAATGTGCATAGGTGTCGAGTTGTTTTTATGGGTGTGGGTCTAAGAGAGATAAGAATAGTAGTTGATTGGTATGAAGTTTTTTATTATATTAATATATTAGTTTGAAAGTGAGAGGTTAGAATGTTTAAAGTTTGTGTTAAATTTTTTTGGTTATGTTTTGGGTAGGAGTAACGTTTTTTGTAGGTTTTTTGGTATAAAGTTTTGAGGAAAGTAGTAGTAATTTTTAAGGGTTTTTTAGCATGGACTTTTTTACAATAGAGTTTTTTAGTATAGAGTTTTGAATAAGGATATAGTAGTTTTTAAGGTTTTTTTGTGTAGAGTTTTTTTATTTTTTTTTTAATCCTTGGAAATAGTAATCACTCTATATATCATTTTGATTTACTCTGAGGATTGCTTACTTCAGAAAAGGGCTGCTAACTCTATCTGTATTAAATGTACAAAAAAAATATCTCTAACCTCAGTAACATTAGGATTACTCCTATCTCTTCTGTTACTGTGTTCCATCTTTAATACTAAAACTATTTTGTCCATCAAGAAAGATAAATCGAGAAATTATTCCAATATGTGTATGTAAAAAATACTAGAAATTACAGCAAGAATAAAACCTTTTATGTACTGAACTATGCTACCTTTTGCTCATCTAATTGGAATTAAAAGAAAGTCGTTTGACTCTTTAAAGTTCAGTCATCTGTGACCTCTTAAAATCAATCAATAATAGCAGGGGAACAGTATATTATAGCCACCTAGATTTGGGAGGATCGGCTTTTTAATTGTTCTTTTTTACTCTTTGCAGATACTGGCGTCCTCCACTATCGAATTATAAATTCAACGTGATGAGCAATAACCGATGCATAAACCGAACTTTTTCCTAAAGTGATCGAAAAGGGCAGATTATTTGCACGCCCTCTTTGGTCGTGGAGGCTCAGACGAAATGGATAAACACTGGCAGTGATTACATGAACGAAATGGAAATTGCGGTATTCCCACGGAGAACGTATATATTTATACTTCTAACTGCAAATAGGGGGCTGTGTCCGCGAAGCCATTAACACCGAGGGTATGAAAAGCAAAAGGGAAGGAAGGCATCGCCTCCCCGGAGGTGAATTAGCAGCATCGCTTATCTTCGGGCCGATGGGGATGGGACCCGCCCGGCCGGGACCTGCCTCCGCGACTCCCTCCGACACCTCCATCTATCAAAAGGAAGGAGAAGCCCGCGTCTGCGGGGATGGCAGGCAACGCCAAGGGGGGGACACGCATTTTATCTGTCCATGGGCCCCACACGTCTCGTTGGAAACCTCTCCCCAGCTCCTCGGTCTCCATCCTGCCTCCTGTGGCATGCTTGCTCACATCTTCCCGAGGCAGGAGCCATCCACTTACTTTTGAGAGCAGCGAGGAGCAAGGCTATTAATAGGCTATCTAATTACCCCGAGCTGCTAACTCTGAAATCTCTCATTCTGTGATGTGGTTGTTTTGATTTGATTTTCCAATCTAGTAGCGCTTACATGTACAGAACTGGTCAGACTCGCTCTGGAAGATATTATTTTAACGTTTAAAAATCTACTTTCAT
Source organism: Thryothorus ludovicianus (assembly GCA_013397245.1). NCBI lineage: Eukaryota > Metazoa > Chordata > Aves > Passeriformes > Certhiidae > Thryothorus > Thryothorus ludovicianus. The sequence continues at coordinate 647,349 of VZTB01010301.1, read as the reverse complement.
TCCAAGCAGGAACAAAGTCCCCAAACTTTGACATTTCACACCAAAGCAGCAAATTAAAACATTATTGGTTGGGATGGAGGAAAGCGGTTTGCTTAGCTACGATTACGAATGTCGTTGTTTGGGGTTTTATTATGATTATTATTCGCACGTGTTCTCAGACATTTCGGTCAGACAGGTAAATGGCGAGGAAAGCCCGTTCAAAAGGGAAGGCGAGGGGGTGCCACGATGCCAAGAGAAACGGAGCGGCCCCGGTCAACACGCATGAACCGGAGCTACTCCCGAAAAATGCTTCCAAGAGAACGTATTCATTTTGATCTGTGGAAAACATTTCGCTGGAAGACTGTGACCTGTTCTGATGGTCTATTTATTTTCCTGCACAGAGAAGTAAGAAAACAACTATGTGGGGGCTTTCCCGGCAGGTTTCGATGCTTGCATAAACCGATATATATTTCCTTCACGGTGTGAGGCTGTGGCGACAACCGTCCCAGGGAATAGTCGGTGATGTTTTTTGTTTGCTTGTTTTTTTTGGTGTTTTGTTTAGTTTTGGCTGGAGTTCTTTTGGGAGGGGTGGGTTTAAGTGAGAAAGAATCAACTCTCTGTGCTGCGGGCATGGGGGCGGAGGCAGGATAGCTAATTGCAGATCGGATTTGATATTGCCTAACATCCGTGATAGGGAACGGGGGGAGGATGAGGAGAAGCCCGGCTGTAAAGCGCTGAGGAGAAGAGCGGCTCCGCCGTGCCCCGCGTCCCGCCGCTCCCGGCTCTCTCCCACAACGACCTTTCACAGCAAGAAACCTCTCCCCGGGTTTTCCTGTCAGACCCAGCAAAAGAGAGCGCTGAAAGCTTTCCCCAGCACCCAGACAGGAACGGACAGTGATCCCCACGGCTCCGGCCCGGGAGACGCGGCGGCGGGGAGGGCTCTGGGCTCCCACTGCGGCCGCGGGCGGAGGCGGCTCCCACTCCCCCTCCTGCCTCCCTGTTCCCCTCGACGGGGCGGCGGGAGCCAGGGTGGGGGCCTTTCTTCCTGGCCTTGTTGTCTCGAAACGGGTCCTTTCACTAGGTGTGAAAGCCGATTCGCATACAGAGTTGAGGTACTTGATTTATCAACATTTGTGCGCAGAAAGGGGTACTGCGACTAAAAAAACCCAGACATAATATTCGGCACCGCGAGTAGTATGTGGAACACAGCCCCACCGCTTTGTAGGAAAGGCATTAAGGTGCCCGTTGATAAAAGGGTCAGAATTAGGCCATTTCAGTCACCGATTCTCAAAACCTTTAAAACGGCCGAGGAGCAATAAAAGTAATCCTCAACTCATTTCAAAGTCCCCGTGTACGTGCTGGAAAGAGGAAAAACGTGTGTGCGCCTGTTGGACAGAAGCAGCTAAATCGTGTTTTTTAGGGTGCTGCGCGGGTCGCGGCTGCCTCCCGGTCACCTCGAGAACCGGAGGGCGTCGCCTTCGTCCTGCGCGCCCCATCGGGGCTCGGCGTGCGGGTACCGCGGAGCGCCGGCTCCGGGAGTCAGGTTACGCGGCAACAGGAGCCTCCTCCGCGCGTTTTGTTGATCTTATTTATTTTTATTTTTTTTAAGGCTGAAATCATTAACCAGCCGGACCTCAGAGACTGGAGGAAGGGCAAATAAAAAGGAGCTGCAGATCATTATTAAAAAAAAAAAAAAGAAAAAAAAAGAAAAAAAGACCACAACAAAAAAAATCCAACCACACAGAAAACACACAATTAGGCACATATTGCATAAATGTTCGTGAGGGCTTTCTGCTGCCTGATGCTTATTTGAGCGTCAAGTGTTGAAAGACACCGTGGAAATCACCCAAAAGCACGTGGTAGCAGGTCACCAGCAGTGGCCAGGAGGCCGGTGACTGCACAGAGGAATATCCTTCTGTCCCGCTCCCCGCCGCCGGGCACGGCTCAGCCTGGGGGGGAGCCAAGAGGCCGGGAGGGAGCGGGCAAGGTTCCGCGACCGGGTCAGGGTGTCCTGCTCCACGGGGCCTGGAGCCTGCTGTCCACTACCAGCGAGGATAGCTGGAGCTGAAGCACGGCCTCTGAGCACCCGGCAGCCCTTTGTTAGGAGTTTCGGGGAAAGAAAAAATAATCCCACCTCACCCTTAATAGTTTGGGGGTCCATCCTTATCATGGGACACATCTGATCTATCGCAAAGGGCACATACACCGTGCCCACCCCTGCTCGTGCAGTAGTGTGTAGAGGACTTTGGTGTTTCGGGGGTCAGTTTGGCTGACCACTACCCTTGGCTCACCGGGCTGTCGCACCCGGCCCGAGACGGAGGTGACGGGTGATGTCGAAGGCCCCTATCCCTCTGAAATCCTTCCCTTCCCCGGCGGATGCGGATTGCTCTGCCGGCTTCGGCCGCCCTTCCTACCGCGGGACTTGAGCCCTGCGCGGCCGGCAGCGGGAAGAACGGAGCCAGCCGGCCGGCCGGCAGCTCCCCGCCGGGCTGAGCTCTCCCAAGAGCCGCCGGTGCCCCGATCGATATGCCCGCTTCAATGTCACAGGCAATGGAAACAGCCCGTATCGTGGGGTGGCCTTGATAAAAGTATATTTTAAGTACCGCGGATAAGCGAAGGGGAGAAGAGAGGGGGAGAGGTGCCGGCACGTCGCCCGTAATAACCGCTGCGCTTATCAGCCCGGCCTAAACTCCCCAGCAGTTTCTAAAGTACATTAAGTTACATAAACACGTCTCGGAAAAGAATACACTCCAGCCTGCGATAGTCACCAAAGTGACCCCTCGTACCGCCTCGCACTCGAATCCTCGGTTCCCCCACGGCCGCGGCGCCACGGGAGCATTTGGATCCGCCCCGACGGGCGATGTCCCCTGCTCCTGAGACTGTCCGGCCAGAGGGGCAGCGAGGCTGCGGCCGGACCGAGCCTTTCTCTCCTCCCTACAGCACTCCTGGTAAGGGATCACGTTTGCAGAGACCTGAGAGTGGGGGAAGGAGCAACTGCTCTGCGCTTGCACACAGCTTGCCCCCAACCCTTTTTTGGGAGGTTGAAATGCCCGCGAGGGAATTTGCCTTAATTGGATACGAAACTTTTTTTTCCCCCCAATCTGCCTTCTTCCCTCTTTGGCCACAGTGACCAGGAGCGATGGTCACCTCGCTGGCGCCTCCTCCCCAGCGGCGTCTTCCCGCAACTGAGCACGCCCCTGCCCTCAAAAATGTCCCTGCACACGCATCCCCGGGGACCTAACCCAGGCATGGTGCAGGAGATACCTGAGAGCCTCCCAGAGCCCTAGGGTGAAAGTTACGTCAACAGAGCGGGATTTGGGAAGGAAGTAACGTAATGAAGAGTTAGGAGTCTATGATTTGAGCGGTTCGACAGCAAACCCGAAACGAAAAGGAGTGGAGAGTAAAGGGGTGACAGGGAATGGTTTCCCACGCTGGTCCCAGTTTAAGCCGGGTTTTCTTATCGTGGTTTATCGGGGGAAATAAAATAAAGCTTGTAGCCCGGCTATAACGTAAACAGGCTAATCGGCAGGAAAAAAAAACAAGGCGCCTGAGTGTAAAACACGGATCACTTTGGAGCCAGGGAAAGAGGCGCCTGCCAGGCCAACGTGGCCGTTCTTCCCAGCCATCCTCACCTTTCGGGCAGGCACCCTCTGGGCCCGGGCGGGTCCTCACCGCCCACCATGGGCTTACTTGAGCACCGGGAAACCCCTCCCAGACAGCAAAGCCTGTCTCTTGAAAAAAAAAAAAAAAACAACCCTTACGGTATTTCTCACTTCATATCCACTTTTACACGTGTTTGAAATACCCTCGTTTTTAACTGGAGAAGGGGCATCCAAAAGACTGAAAGGAAATGCGGAGTTGAAAGCTCGGCGATTTTCAGAAAAGAAATTTGTTGTGGTAGCACTCAAACTGGGGAGAAGCGGCGTGGGCATCGACTCCCGCGGCTTGCACTGTTCTTCTCTCACATTTGCGGGTAAAAGTCACGGCAAAAATGTTTTACGTCTCAAACTAGGATCGGGAGACGAACAGGGCAGAAAACAAATCAGTGCCCTCGCTTGCAAAAGCTTATTTTCTATTTAATATTGCACTCACTAAAATACACCTAAAACTGAAAATGAAAAAAAGTCACTTCAGCCTGGCAGGGTGACCGATGTTATTTAACGATATTATTTAGAGACGACTGATAAGAAAGAAGTATCACCTTTAATCATTCAATTTAATAAAGAAACTGTTTCTCGGCAAAGCGATTGTTTTCCGATCAAGCCCCTGCCGCGCTATACCACAAAAATTAACGCGCACAATAAAGTTCCAAGTCACAATCAGTTCACCCACGCGGGCTGAGCGGATCGCTACAGCCAGCGTTTTACCGTACCCCCAGCACTGCAAATTCTTCACCTCCCGTTCACCTCGCCTGGAAAGACCGAATGAAAAGCCGTGCCTACCCCAGGAGCGACAGCACCGCGCATCAGCAGGTTTGGGCTCGGTTTCTCTCGGGAAGGACTCATGTCTGCCGGCTGCCGAGAGCCCGGCTCTGCTCTAGTCCAGCCCTTTGCCGCAGATGACTTTCTGTACAAACTGATGATGACAGATATCCAGCTGATAACCTCTGGTGAACGAAGTTATTTTAATTTCCAGTCACTTTCCTGCTAAGTACCATATCAGTTTGTACACAGCTGAGATAAGAGGGTTGAGGAGCGGGGGGGTAATAAGAAAGAAACGGAGGAAAAATGCCTACCGCCAGCTGTTGGGATGGACACATCCCACAGCTCTCTTTGGCTTCACCTGACGGTTCGGGCAACTCAAGGAGGAGCCACATTTTTTCATCTCAGATAGCTCGGATTTTGACGAGCAAAAACTGAGATTTGAGGGAGGGATAAATTCACCTGATTGCTTAGGGCGAAAGCCAGGCACACATCCCCCGCGGGCCGCTGCCTGGGGACATTCGCTGACATGCCAGGAGACGCGGAGAAAAAATAAAACACCTTAGGGAAGCTGAATATTGACCATTAAAATAAAGATTTTCTCCGGGAGGAAGGGAAGAGTGTGCATTATTTGTGGGTTAAAATAATTAAAAAGAAAAAAAATGAGAAAAAAGACCGGAGTATGTGTCAGAGCCAGCCCTCCCTGCTCGTTCCTGCTCCCCGAGCAGGGGTCTGTCGCCCCTTCGCTGTGGGCACCCCGAGGTGCCCCCCCGCCCTCGGGGCTGAGGCGGCCCGGCTGGCCCCGGGACTGGCACCCCTGCGGAGCCCCGTGTTTGTTTAGGGTTGGCCGAGCCCAATCAGGGCCGGCTGCCTGCAGTTTTCCGGCAGGGCTGCGAGAGGCGCCTCCTCTCTCCTTTTTATACATGAGCCGCCGGCCGCCGCCGCCGGAGTCGCCGCCGCCGCTCGCCCCCGCCGCACTGGATTTACCGCCCGCCGCGGCCCCGCGCCCCGGCCCCATGCGGGCCACCGGCATCAGGTTTGGCCCCTCTTTTCCTTGCCTCGCCGCGGTTTCGCTCGTTCCTTCTCGGCCTTCTGCCGCTGCCTCTCTGCCCTCGGGCGCTCCGAGGGGAGCGCGGCGCGGCGGCGGCTGCCCCTGCCTGGGGGAGCCCGCGGGAGACTGTGTGGGCAAACATCCGATGCCGGTGCCTGGAGCTCTTATCTGCCGGAGCCTTATCTCCCAGTTATCTCGCAGGAGGGAGAGACGTATTTGGTGCCTATCTGCGAGGGGGCTCTGTGTGTGTGTGTCCTGTATGCTTGTGCCTGTGGTTATCTGGAGAGCCCTGAGGTGGGCTGAGAACGGAGAGCCTCGCCTTCTCTTGCTGTCACTTCTCTCTGTCCCCTTTCGCTTTCTGCCCCTTCTCCCAGGGGTTGGGGACAGGGATCTCTGTGTCTATCCGTCCGGCCTTCCTCATGCTGGCAGCTCCGAATTGACACCGCTCGGCTCGGGACGGGCGTCACCCCTGCAAGGTGTGCTGGAGCTCGGGGCAGGCCCCCAGCCAGGACTGTCCGCTGGATCCGGCCCCTACGGCCGGCAAATCCCGCCGGGCCTCGGCCCGTGTCCCGCCGCCGCCGCGCACACTTCGGGCCCAGCCCGTGCGCATCTCCCGTCTCCGGGGTGCCTTTCCCTCCTCCTCCTCCTCCTCCTTTCTATGACCTTGGGCTGGAAATAGGCAAACAAGCGAGGCGATGCGCGGAAGAGCTAACATCGCTCTCCGGCGAAGTAACCTTAAAGGGATCGCCTTACTAATTGTTTTCTCAGTGGAACCGAGTCAAATGACTCATTCATTGAAATAATCATAACAACGACAGCAGCCAAGGAAGGGCAGAGACAGGGAAAAATGCCCCCTCTCCCCCCTCTGTCCCCACGCCCTTACGCCCACCTTTGCCCCGGCGTGCTTCACGTTCAAATCCGCAGCTCGGGATGCGAAGGGAGAGGGGAGCA
>VZTB01010301.1:600294-640534 GCA_013397245.1 Thryothorus ludovicianus | reverse complement strand
GGCCCCGCCGCCGCCCCCCGCCGCCGAGGGCAGGTCGCTGCTCGCCCCCTACGTGCACTTCGGGACCCCCCACCCCTCCGGCCGTCCCAGCTGGGAGGACATCCTGCTCTTCGCGGACTTAGACCAAACCAACAAGCTGATCTGGTCCAGCCGCGGCCCCAAGCTGAGCGCCCTCGGCGCCGAGCAGCCCGAGGAGATGTACCAGACCCTCGCCATCTCGGCCGCCCAGGGCCCCACGCCTTACGACGGATCTCCGGGCGGCTTCATGCACTCCACGCCCAGCTCGCCCGTCTACGTGCCCACGACCCGAGTGGGCTCCATGCTGCCCACGCTGCCGTACCTGCAGGGCAGCGGGGCGGCCCAGCCCAGCCACCCGGGCGGCGGCCACACCGTCTGGTCCCAGCCGGCCACGGAAAGCCCCTCGTACAGCAGTGGCGGCGGCTCGCACCCCTCGGGCCGCTTCCCCTATTCCCCAAGCCCGCCGGTGGCCAACGGGGCCTCCCGGGAGCCCGGCGCCTACAGCAACAGCCTGGGCCCCCTGGCCCGGCCGCTCANGCCGGGGGGCGCGGGGCAGCGGCGGTAGGGCCGCCCCGGCGAGGGGTCCGCTGGCGAGGGGCGGCCCCGATGTCGGTGGCAGGACGGCGGTCCCGGGACTAGGGTGGCTCTGGGGTGGAGGTAACCGNCAACGGGGCCTCCCGGGAGCCCGGCGCCTACAGCAACAGCCTGGGCCCCCTGGCCCGGCCGCTCAATGGCTCCTACCCGGGGCCTTACACGTCCTACGTGGGGCCGCAGCTTGCCCCTGCCTGGCCCACGGCGCCCTTCGAGAACTCCATGCTGCACTGCCTCCAGGGCCGGGCCGCCCCCATCCCCGTCCGGGCACCCAGCGCAGGTAGGAGCCNGGGGAAAAATACTCCTCCAAAAAGCGGCGTTGTTTGGAGTATGGCAATCGGGGTTAGCAAGCCAGAGATCCCAAAATGAATCACCCGGTGTAAACATAATTTTTAATTTTTCCAAATCAGTGCATTCCTGCTTTCCCTAAATGCGGTTATCTGGACGCGAAACCGTGACAAATTAATCGTTCTTGTAGCGTAGAGGAAAATTGCAGGGGCTCGCTTAACCCATTTTGGATTATTTCAACTACAAAACACTTCGCTCATTCGTTATAAAAGAATAGCAGAGAAGCAGAACATCGTATATGAATGAGGAAACCTAATTTGTAAACTGCTGTTAAAATACATCACCTCTTGATGGGATTTTACTTTCACTTCCAAGGGGTTCCCATCCTTATTTTTTTTTTCCTGTTAAGGAAATTTTCAGTATCATTAAATCAATTGTAGAAGTGGAGTTTGAGCAGCGATGATGTATGCAGTCAGAGGTAGAAAGATTAACGATTATTGCAATCTCTTCAGCTTTAGAATCCATCTATGTATATATAAATAGAGGTGTATAGAAAGGTGTGTGTAGCTATGTATATGTATTTATATGTGTATGTTATGCACGTATGTATGTATGCATAACATATATATATAAATATTTATCTATTCATGCAAATATGTGTATGTACACAGATTTGATCATTATTCACTAAGCATAAACTACCCACCAGTTGCATATGTTTTATAGACACTGTGGTCTTCTCTTTCTGGGCAGTGTTGCAGAAAATTATCCCATGGATTTTTGTCTTTCTGTAGGGCTGTGCACTCAATGGTCCTCCTGTCTCTCGATGATGCCCTGTAGATTTAAGTATTTGAAGCCTCCCACTTGGTGTTTAATATCATGACAGAGGGAAGAATATCAACTGAAGCAGTGGTAGGAGAAGCCACATCTCAGGATAACAAGAAATTTCAGTTTTAAACTCAACTTTCAAAAGTTATAGTGTGAAAATAGGTGATGGAGGGGAAAAAACCAATCGTGTTTTTTAGTTGTTGCTTTTAAATTATTTATTTATTTATTTATTTATTATTTATTTAAATTCTTTTGGGACAGACATGAGGTTGGAAAATCTCTCGGCAGGGAGAGGAAAGGAATGAGTAAGAGGGAGCAGAAAGTGCAGGAGCCGGGCGCTGGAGGAGCGTGGGGCAGGAGTGTCAAGGCAGCCGAGGAGCTCAGCAGCTTCCCCTGCTCCAGCGGGTCTCTCCCGCCCTTGTGCCTCCCTCCCATCAGTGCTGGGGGCCGGAGGGGTAGGGATTAGCCTTTCCATGAGGGAAAAGAAAGGGTGCCAGGGCAATGTATTGCGGCGTAACGCGGGGCAAAGCAGCCCGGAGCCTGGGCCAGGCGAATTTTCTGCTTCTGCGAGGCAAAACGCGGCAAAGCCGAAGCTACGCGTTGTCCCGTTTCAAAATTGTAGGAAAATTGTCGCCGAAATACGTATTTTTAAGGCTAAATATTAGACAGCTTGATCAAGCTTTCTTAAAGTTACTCGTAGAGACGTGAAAAACAGTATCTAAAATTAAAACTTTAATTTGTTTTCCTTGGTGATAAGTGTATTACTCACTCTCTAAGGGGAAAAAATATTTGAAAATGCCCGAGAAATATTATCACAGCAGAATTTCTTTCTGCCGGCACGAAGGCAACGCTATAAAATAAATAGCCGAGACAAATTACTGTGTAAGTTCCAGCGTCCTTGACGTCCTAAGCATTTTTCTGGTTACAGTCTTCAGTGGTGCTTTTAGTGCAAAGATTAATAAATCTTAGCGATGTGCTAAGAGCTAGGAGCTGACAACGTAAGTTGAACTGTGCTCTCCAGGCTTTGCCGTGTGCCCGTTCCTCTTTAGCGCCTAATAATTCGCAAACGAAGGGTGGAGAGAAACGTATTTGGGTGGGTGCGGGCCAAAAGGCCACTTCTTTCTCAGCTCAATGCCCGCCGTGTCACCGCAGCACCGCAGCCCAGTCTCCCAAGCTGCTCGACCTTAACGAGTTCTCTTTTGCTGTATAGTGAAACGTAAGAGAATAACCCAATGATGAATCTAGGCAGGTAGCGGAGGGAGGGAAAAAAAATATCAATGACGAAGCTCTGAGTCTGAAACATACATTCCCAGACACGACTCGAAAGCTGCTGTAAAAATCCAAACATCGCCTTTTGTTATTTCTGCACAACGTGGCACAATCTATGTAATATAAGCATTTATTCCCCCTTCCCCGAAATATGGAGAAGTGAATCAGAACAAGAATTTGCAAGGGTGAAAGTGTCAGCTTTTATAGGTGGATTCTTTCTCTCTCTATTTTTTCTTTTTTTTTTTTTTAATTTTCCGTGCATTTAGACTTTTTTTTTCCCCTCAGTGCTCAGTAGCTATGAAAGCAGGAGGCACAATACCGCTTATTTTTCCATTTCCTCCGTTTCCTACAAATCAGCTCTAGTTTGACCAAATAGCCGAGGCAAGGCGGCCTCTGCCCGTCGCTGCCTTGGCACACCAGGGCCCCGAACGCTGCCTCTAAACTTGAAGCTTTACTAGTTATGAGACATTTAAAATAAGAGTTAGGCTAGAAAAGTTTTTGCCAAGCCTCGACCTTGGGGAATATTGGGCAAAACGACAGCTCCTTATATCCAGCTCCCAGGGTGACTCTGGATGTGGTTATTCTGACAGCCGCTCTACTCCCCTCTAAAGGCAAGTGCGCCTCCCTTTCCGTCCTGTGGACACTACGGAGGGTGTTTTGCCCCTCGAGCGGACCCCAGCCGAATTTCCAAAGGGTCAAATCCCGACGGGAGCGCACGGCGGGCCGGGGCTGAGCCCTCCGGCGGGCCGGTGTCCGGGGCGCACCGGCTCTGCTCCGGCTCGGAGAGCGAGAGCTCCGCCGGGGCCGGCAGCAGGTCTGGCACGTTTAAATAAATAGGAAAAAAACCCCAAAACCAACCAAACAAAAAATGAAAAGATAAAACCAGGGATTTTGTAAAAGAAAAAACCACCGCGTGGCCGCCGTCACTGCCGGGGAGCTGCTTTTCCGAGGGCCGGGTTTCGGCGCGGCGGGGCCGGGGCTGCGCTGCGCGGGGCTCCGCCGGGCTCCGCGGCTCCCTGTGGCCGTGCCCCACCGCCTCTCCCCTCTGCTCCTGCCCCCAGAGCTGCTGGAGGACCTGTCCGAGAGCCGGGAGTGCGTCAACTGCGGCTCCATCCAGACCCCGCTGTGGAGGAGGGACGGCACCGGCAACTACCTGTGCAACGCCTGCGGGCTCTACACCAAAATGAACGGCCTCAGCCGGCCCCTCATCAAGCCCCAAAAGAGAGTGGTGAGTCGGGAGGGAGGGGAGGATGGGGGCCAGAGGAGTTGTGCTGCCAGGAATCCCCGTCAGCACTAGCCGGGGAGAAATCTGCGGCAAGGATGGGAGAGAGCAACCAGTGTATTAGCCTGGTGATCCTCTTGGCTGCAAAACTGTAGTGGGGCTCCTGACCAGGTTTGTGGGCCAAACTGGTCCCAAAAAGGGGTGACAGGGCTGGCAGCCTTTTGGGAACCTCTTCGGACCCACCTCCAGACTCTGAGCTGGCAAAATCTCTCTCTGTCGCTTTGTGAACTGCATACCAGGCATGGGCTTTTCAACCCATGAAGCCCATCTGTGAGGGGTATTCAGTGGAGAGAAATTTGTGCTGGTGATGTTGGACATTTCTAACAGAGAAAAAAAAAAAGAAACCAAGGTTGGAAAATGTTTGTTCTGAGGGCTAGGAATTTCTCCAGACCTGCTTTGTTTGCTGAGAGCTCGATCCTTGGGAATGTAAGCAAGTTTTGTATATAATTCAAAGAAAACCAATTGTTTAAACAATGATAATAGCCTTTGTTTTGTTTTACTCCTAAGAAATGAGCGGCAATTTTTCTAAAAATATACTCCTAAAAGTAGAGGGGGAAATAAATAGTACAAACCAGAACCCCTGTTTATAACTCAGGCTGGCACTGAATAGGCAAGGAGAAAATTTAACAAGTGGGAACTGCACATTATGTTTAGCAAATCTGGGTGGAGGTCAGCAGACAGAAAGAATACGGTCTTCAGTAATGGCTGTTACCGAGCGAGCCACAATAAATCACACCACTATAATCCAAGCTGATGTTTGGACTCTTGTGTATGGAGACAGTGTATCAAACCCATCAGCCTTTCAAGCCCCTTTCAGTCATGCCAGCTGCTTTGCTCCATGCCTGTTTTCCTTGGGCTGAAACACCTACTGCTCTCTATTTCACAACCGTTTGAGTTTAGTGCCCTTACGGGAGCGAGGGGAAACAAGACCCAAACACGCGATGATCAGAGCAGACAGTAAGCGCTTGGGAACCTACTCACCTCTGCTTAGAGACCTTTCTGTAAGCCAAAGAGTTGCTTTAAGCCAGAGGGTTATTGCTGCTAGGTGCCTGTTTTTTTCTAGCTGCTCGGTCAGGTAAATTTCATGACACAAGGTATTATCTCATTAGAAGGGCCAGATCTGCCAATTATCTCAAGCCTCAGAGCCCGACTTGTTGAGGCACCCTGCCCCAAGGGCAGATTTTGAGTACTTGGCACCCGATTCTAGCATTTTTGTGAATTTTGGGGGATTTTTCTTTTTTCTTTTTTTTTTTTTTTCAGGAGGGGTAGGGGTGAGAAAAACTAAAGCAGAGTCAAACTACAGCCCGATTTCAGTCTGACACCTCAGCGAAATACCTCTGAAATAGCTCTGTGTAACAATCCCTACCGAGTACCCTGGCCATAACTATAAATCATCTGTGACTGTGTGTTCATACAGTTGGAAATATGTAGGTGAGAAGGGAAAATGTTTTGAAAACGCTAAACATGTTTAGATTGCCCCAAAGTTTCTGATAAAATTCTTGCATCAGAAAAGTAGTTTTAGCTTCAAAACACGCCAAAACTCCGTGTCTGTTTAGATACGGGAAAGAGCAAAAGCTGTTGAAATAAAATGTATGAAGGTTTAGACCAGGCTGCATAGGCAAGAGAAAGATTTAACAGAATGAAACAGCTGACAGCATTTCACTTGCAGAGAAAGAAAATTAAGCATGTGTGTTACGACCAACTTTCTTTTACTCAATGTCATCACCTAAAACATGTATTGAGTCGAGTGTGCAATTTGAGCATTGTGTGTGTAAATATTTAATAACTAGGTCAAAACTTCTGTTTTCATGATACTTGGATTTTTAAGATTAAAAATTGTATTTGTGTACTTCAGCCTATATAACACTTGGCTGGGTGGTTTGCTTTTTTTTTCCCTGCGCAGTTAATAATGGATTACTGATTCAAGATTACAAAATTTGTATTTAATCTGGATCTCTTTCTGAGCTGTGGTGTAAAATGATGGCTTACTGCTAAAGACACTCAAACAGACAATATTCAAGAAATTCAGTTATTGCTCTGGAATATTCTTCATTCTCAAAACATTTTTATCTGTTTCCCCAGTGGCAGGCAGCCCTGTGGTATCAAAGGTGACCCAGTTATGTCTAAAAACCTGGCAGTAAATGATTCAAGAGGAAGGGCATTGTACCCTTAAGTTAGTAATTTCAGTTATGGGCACTTTATAGTCAGAATAAGATTACTGCAATCCTCTAAAACTGACTTCTCCATGTAAACTTGTTCAGCTGCCAGACACAGAGCTAGGCGCAGATTTTTTTTATATTTTTTTGACAATGCGATACTTTGAAAAAGACTAGATTTATGATGTAGCTGGAATTCTTTGCTTGTGAAGAACGTAAAAGAGATCACTTGTTACAGGGACTTTTATAACCCATTCACCTTCATTTCACATGTTTATGGGGACTGCCGTCACTTATGATATACAGCCTGTAGCCATAAAGCTCTGGGTTATACGGTTATTTCTGATACAGAGTTGCTTCATCTTGGCTCCAAACTCCACGGAAGAGTGTCATAAATGGCTTGTTTGCAGTGGGAAACTTATTGTCACCCACCAGCTTTTCTGCTGGCCGAGGGAGACTCTGCTCTGTAAAACACTCTCCCAAGGCATGTTGTTTTTTGCGTGAAGATAAAATGGGTGATGATAAAAAGATCTTTTTATGAAAGTAATGTTGTTGTGTGTGTTAGCCTTGGGATGCCCAGGAAAGTTTTCCCCAGACGTGGTGCCACTAAGGGCAGGTGATTAAAGTGGGTGATTTTTCCGATGAGTCAGGAGTATCAGTGCTGTCAGGATCAGAGCTGCCTCATCACTCACCTCACAGGGGTGAGGGCATTGAACTGGATGGAGAGGTGGCACAGGAGTGATGTGCCTTCTCCTCAGCTTGATGGAGCTGTAGTGGAGATATTTCCTAGCTGGAAAAAGAACCAGTGCCTGGTCTGAGCAGACTTTTCCTGGTCTCCAGCTACCAGATGAGAATTTTGCCTCTGCTGTGACTGCCCAGGGTGGAAAGACATTGGGTACCTCTTCGCACCATCTTTCCACTCTCTGATATGAGGATAATTCTGTTCTAATTCTGGCCTGTTGCTGACAGATACTATTAAAAAAAGCTCCTACCACCCCTGCCGTGTGTTAAAGCATTTTTTACGAACCATGAAGACACAAACCATTCTCTCCTGCCCGCCTGCTTATGCCCGTGTTTGCCTGTGCTTGCCTCCAGCCTTCGTCGCGGCGGATGGGCTTGTCCTGTGCCAACTGCCACACCACGACCACCACCCTGTGGCGCAGGAACGCCGAGGGCGAGCCCGTCTGCAACGCCTGTGGCCTCTACATGAAGCTCCATGGGGTGAGTGAGTGGCTGCTTCACCCAGGCAGATCCATCCCCTGCCAGCTCTCACGCTGCTTTGGGTGCTCCTCAAAAAAAATCAATGGGTGAAATGCATAGAGCAACATAAAAATGTGTGATGTTAGAAAATGATTGCACCGCTTCAGCTTGCTATGCTTTTGACTGGCTATGTGTTTGCCACTGTAGCTCTCTCAATGGATTTGTATAAAGAAATCACCTCTGGATGAGCAGCAATGATGTTTTTGCCACTGAGTTTTAAACCAGCTCTTTAGCTGGGAAAAAAATCCCTAGACCTTTAATGAGACAGTTTTCCATGGACAGACATAGCTATGCCAGCAAATCTTTGAGTGTAATTCAAGCCATAGCTATGCCAGAAAAACTTTAAATGCAATTTCAGCCTTTGCTGGGCAATAATGGAGTAAAAAAAAAGAAAGTTCTGTCTTGAATGTGATGGGGCATGTTTTGGGTGAGACCCTTGTAGACTGTGTTACAGTCAAACACAAGTGTTTGAAGAATAAGTGTTTGAGACGTGGTCTAGCCTTTAATAAAATGTAAATTATGTCACAGTTTTAAATATTATAACGATAGAAAACACATGAATTGTCTTTCCTCAAACTAGTGTTAAAATGTATTTTAAGCCAGTGTTTTTGCAGCATGCTTATCATTGTGATGAACACAAAGATGATTTTTGAGCACATTTAAACATAAATTTATTCCTATAAATACATAATATACATACATAAAGCTGTATTCCAGGCAGAACGGCTTACAGGGACAAATACTGTCACTTCTTCTATTCTAAAGCTTCTTTCCTAAGACGTTTCCTCATAATGATCTGGTTTGCATAGCTGGTCCACAGGATGAGGATGATTTTTTTTCCTCATATACATTTTTTTCTTTCCAGAATGAGGCACTGGAGATAATTCCTAACTGACTGGAATAATAAATCAAGGATCAGATATACCCCATCCAATTTAATTTCTTATGGCTTATTGCCAAATGATGCTGGTTTTCCCTAATTCTGTGCTGTTTTCCCGTGGATTGATTGAGGAGTTGAAAAAACTATCAAGTTTGCACAGAGAAAAAAGTTTCCCTACTTTCCTAATTCAGCTATAACTTCCCTTGAGTCAAACTATTGTTTTGCCCAAATAAATTGCAAACATCTTTTAGAATTAGTACTGTGGCACAGAAAAATCTGGTCACATCTGGTCTTGTAATGTATTTTGATTTTTGATATTAGAGTATATAGGCAACTCTGTGATTGGTGTGAAAATTTAATTTTTTCAGGTTCCTCGGCCTCTTGCTATGAAAAAAGAAGGAATTCAGACAAGGAAGCGAAAACCTAAGAATATAAATAAATCAAAGGCATGCTCTGGTAAATATAAAATATAAGAAAATGTAGCTGCAGTAGTTTGCAGTTGTTTTGTTGTTTTTTTTTTTGTTGGTGTTTTTTATTTTCTTCTCTCTCTGGAAAATATTTCTTTTTAATAGCAGTTCCCAATTTTTCAGGTAACAGTACTACTGCAGTTCCTATGACTCCGACATCCACGTCTTCTACGAACTCAGATGACTGTAGCAAAACTGCTTCTCCCGGCGCACAGACTGCAGCCTCTGGGGTGAGTGTCTGCATCTGCAAGCAGCCTGATCACTGGGCAATGTTATCACAGCTTTTATCTTATCTAGCAGCACAATAATCTAAACAAACTTTCCACTTTTGTTAGCTGATACTAGAACAAGATTTTCGGAGTATATTACATATAGCTGTAAACAGAACGACGAGCTGAAGTACTTTGCAAACCTTCTTGATTAAGATCTATATAATTTTTATGATTGCTAGCCGCAGCTTAACCACAGACATTTTGTTTTTAAATATTCAGGTTCTTTCGTTTCAAAGGTTTTCTTTTGGACAGAAGACAATAAATCATGCCCAACTGATTCTTTCAAGAAACAATGCTATATATACACACACACACATTTTTATGCATTATCCCGATGGGTAAAACCCAGAAAAACATTATCCTGCTGTACGAGGTAAATCATAAAGCCTTTTGTTTTGAACTAAAATGTGCAATTAAACCCCGATCCAAACCCAACTGAAACCAGGCTGGAGCACCCTGCTGATTGCAGTGCATGAGGGTTCAGCCCTCTGCCCACAGAGGCTTCTTCAGGGGCCAGATGCTCAGCATCTGGCACCACCAAGTTCCAGAGGAGCACCCAAGGAGTGCTGAGCACCCCCTGCTTTAGTTTTGATCCTTATTTTAAATCATGTACTCCAACTGTCTCAAGCTTCCTTTCTTCACTCAGCATGTGTGATAAATACTTCCGCTAATGTTGTGAAGCTTAATATAGATTAATTTCTAACCCCTTGGCTGTACCTATCCATATCCATACTTACTTCTCAGCCTTCTGTATCCTTAATCTGCCACATCATTTCTTTGAGAAACTTTCTTAATGTGGCTTTCTTTAGTCTTTTATTAAAGAAAAGAAGACATTGTTTATAATAGCTATTTTTCAGTATGTCTTGGTATTCCCAACATCCAAATTCCTTTCAATAGTTTAATTTCTGTTGTACAAAGTTTCATTGTACAAGGGGAAGAAAACCCCATTTTTTTAGCAAATGCGATTGTTTGTGGACTGACAGGGCCACCCATTTTCAGAGGCACTGGGTTTTGGGTTTGGATCCTATGAGTACTAGGATAGTACTAAAAGGGCTTGTCTTTGACATGAGAAAATCCTGTCAATCCAGTAAAATGAACAGATCACATCAAAAAAAGAGAAACACTAACTGACAAGTGAACCATTGCAGATTCAGAATTGGGTTTCAGACTCCCCCAAGGAACTACTACGCACTGTGTCAGGCTCTTCCTTGATATTTGCAAAAGAAAAAAACGTAGCCAAACTTTCCTTAAATTTTCCTTGCATTACCTTAAGCAGTGCTTTTGATCCTGAGCAATGTGGTGAAATTTATGTAATGGATAGAAATGGAAGTACAATCCCAGCTGAGACTGAGGCACCACAGGGTGCTGCTCAGGGAAAGAGAGGCCATTGAGATGAGAGCTCATTTCCACTATGCTGCTGCCTTCTTGCCTGGCTAAAACCTGACTTCCTTTCTGTAGAATTTCTCCCTTAGAAGGGTACATCAAATATGTTATTAATAATATTTGTGTTGTAATTTTAGTAGTACCATTTTTAATATGGTTTTGCCAGATGATGTTGTGTGGGTACCAAAGGAGAGGGGTGTAGGGGCATGGATTGAGGGCTAAAAAACTTCTTGAGAGCTGTTAGGAACTAGGAGCAACTCCCAGGAGGGACCCTGAGGCTGCTCTTCATTATATGATGGCATCCCCAGTGATACAACTTCAGTTTTCCTTGGTTTTTCTATGGTAGATCAGACTGGGAGAGGACACCTGCACAACAGCTGGGAAAATCTGTCCCCTTATATCCAGCAGACAGCATGGTAACATCTGCATAGCCTTTCCCCCACCATTATTTGATCAGATGTGCCTTGCATATGCAAAGCACTTGCAAATACTCCCTCGTGACAAATTTCAATGAAAGGAAGTGATGGAGAGGGGCTGTGACATGCCCTGAAGAGAGGAAGCTGCAGCAGCAACCCGCCGTATGGACACCCCTCTGACTCCATCCCAAATCATGTGAAGGGCTACTGATCTCACACCCCTGTGCCCCAGTCCCAGATGTATGGAAATAAAAAGAGGATTTGCAGGGGACCAGTTGTCAGGATATGTCACGGACACGGTCACATCCTTCACTCAGGCTCCTGGCTTTACCCAAGCATCTGTAATTCTAAGGGATGAGGGCTCAGGAGACTGGAAGTTTAAAGTGGCTATTAAGACTGGCTCCTGTTGTCCCAGACATAATTTGGGGACATGATCACTAGCTGCAAAGGATGCAAAATAATTTCTAAAGGGTTTAAATCCTATGGAAGGGACTGAGCACTCATAAAGCCCATTTAAGCTGTTTTGAGTGAAGGGATGTCAGCATTTTAGAGCAAGTCAGCCTGTAATCTGATAACATGCTGAAGCAAATATGCTCTGCTAGACTTCTGTTTTCCTTGATTATTTTTTCTTTTTCCTTTTGAGTTGATCCATTGATAGATCAAAGGTTTGTAATTATTCCTAGAACAGGCAATGGCTTTGCACAAGGAGAATAAACTTCCTCATGTCAGGAGGAAAAAAAAAACAAACCCTCAGATGGATGAATCCAGGTTCTGTAATCTTTGGTCACTAACAGGACCCATGTTGATCCCTGGCAGTGGTGCTGGTGATGTCGCTGAAAAACAGGCACCTGCTTGAATAGCAAACCTGGCTCGTTCTCCGTGCGTTACACAACGGGCATGGCAACTTGTTTGTGTTTTGCTCCGTTTTTGCTTCTCTAGCCTTTATTCTGTGAAGAGGGGGAAAATGCCAAATTGACATTAGGCAGAGAAATCTGATGACGTTTTAGAAACTGTTGTGTGAAATTCACAGTGATGTTGTTGCTAAATGAAACAGAGAAAATGGATTCCTCTACTGGTACAAAAGCAATTTATTATGCCTTTCATGGGAGGCTGCCAAAAAAGTTTCCAGTTATGTAGAAATCTAATGGAAATGAAATTCAGCAGAATTCATTTGTGTCAGTAACATTCACTTTTTGCCCTACCTTTCTTTATCTCTTTTAAAGTAAAATAAAGAAGGGAGGGCAGAAATAGAGGAGGGCAGCAATTACTCTTGGCAATGTCTTTGAGACTTTCCATTTCATGAAGGGAATCTTATATGATGCCAATTCTGAGACAAATTAGCAAGAACCTTAAATGTTGATTTTATGTTCTAGCTGAAGTTTAAACATTCAAGAGATACAATTAATGAATTGCTGTGGGGGCAAAGTTGATTTCAAACATCCCAAAATGTAGAAGTGTTTGGATCGGAGCTATTTCGTTGTCCCATTGCAAAGGGGCTATTTGCCAAAATCACATCTGGATCTAGGATTTAGGCCTATTTCTGTTTTCCTAAGCAGTATAAGTACTGGGTGTCCTGTGTTGCTAGTATGGAAAGAGTCCAGTTGCATGATATATGAAGTTGCCTTTTGTCCCCATAAAAAGAAGATTTGAAGGTTTCAGACAGCCCGAGTCTGCATCTATACCTGCTCTCCCTTTGATGCTGCTGAAACTGTACAGGGAAAAGCTCCACCAAATAAATTGCTGAACCAAGAGCATGGTCTGCAGCGCAAACCCATCGTTTCCATGCAGGGGCTCCAACAAGTGTGATAACCAGAAGGACTTCATTCCCTTATTAGGATAAAGGCAGTATGAAACCTGCTGTAAAATCTGCTTTTTATGGCAGGACGTGGGTGCTCCTTGAGCCACAATGGATGTCAGAGAAAGCTCAGCAGCACCAGGGGAACTCTTCTTTCAGAAGACTCTCCTATGTCCTTTGCCTCCAGTTTAGAGTTTTCTCAGAAGGACCATAATCTCACACCACACTAAAACTTAGGAGGTAAAACTAGTGCTTACTTCCCTTGGAGGTTTACCTTGAGAAGTGGTTCAGGACTGGCTCTTTAGTTTTGTAGGGTATGAAATGAGAGAGCTGACTGAGATGGCCTCAGCATGTGGTGAACTCACAGGAAAATGCAGTTTTAACTGTCTCCAAAATGCTGGACAAACAGGGTTGGGTTAGATGAATGGCTTCTCCTGGATTTGCTTTCTCTTTTTTTCTTCTGTCAGAAAAAGATTCATGAGAGCTGGTTAGAGGTGGTGTTGTTTGCTCCTGTCTAGGCAGTGAATTGGTAGGACATTCATGCAGGCTATGGGGAAATCAGCCTCCATGGAGCATGTCCCAGAGTCTGGATGAACTGGAGATTCAACCTCTTAAAACAATAAGCTAACCACCTCTGTATTGGGAAGTTGAATGTCCAGGGGTCCTTCAGATTATCTGTGGTAATATTCTGGTTGTATGGAATAATTTTGTAGGTGTTGGGACAGAGTTTCCATGAGAAAGGCTCACTGGCATGGTTGGTAGGACTTTCACCTGGAAAATGGGAACACAGTGCCTCAGTCCTGGTATGAGTCAATATTTATCTAAACCAGGTGGAATAAGATCAACAGGAGGCATGAGGAACGTGGCAAGCTAAAATACCAAAGAGCGTGGCAGTCAGGACAGTATTCTGGGAGATATGATACTCTAGACTCTAGTTTAAATCTTTCTTGGTCTCCTACTTCTTCTGCATCAGACTTCACTCCTGGAAAAAAATGGGAAGCTACTTTTTTCTCCTCACTCAGTTTCATACCTTGAGTCTTTTTCTTTGACATTGAGTAATTTTCCTTGCTCTGTGTATATGTATCCAAAAGAGAGCATTTCATTTTTATATCAAACAGAAGGAAGCAATCTAGCTTTTTTATTTCAGTGGGAAAAAGCAAGGAAAAAGTATTTTTGCTTCTATCCCAAATTCTATATGCATATGGACGCATACCTTTTGCTTGGTTTTGTTTTATTGCCAAAGCAATAAAACCAGTTACTCATACAGCCCTTGACAGCAGTGGGTCATCAGTTTTCCAAGCCATGTTGGAAGTTGCCTCCCTTAGGAAATTAATGAAGTATTAACCACAGATTTATGTTGCTATAATACAAAGGAGAGATTAGAAGACATGTAAACTTACACGTCTGCAGTATAAACAAAAGGATCAATTGGACTAGCAAGAAATGACAACTTTGTGTACTAAGAGGGTCGTTACATCAGTAAAGAAAAGCCATCGTTTTGCATTGCTAAGACTTGCTCTTTGGATTCCAGGGAATGACAGTGTTGGGAAAATGTGCTCTTTGTGGGGATAGAAGTTATTGCAGGGAGGCTGAGGCTGGAAAATTAAGGATTCCACCAGTTTGCCACAACACTTAATGTGTGAAAGAATTCTTTGCAAGTGTGTTTTAACTGACTGTAGATAATCAATTAAGTGTTGCGAAAGTAGATTAGGCTGAGGGGGAAGAAAATTTCAGCTGAGACTCAGCTTACTGCTGACTTTAGTGTAATGTCCAAAATTCACGGAGCATTTTGAACGTGTCAAGTGGACAGAGCAAAGGTCTATCTGATAGACCAAAGGTCTAGATCAAGGCCCTTTCCCACCCCCTCCAGCTGTCCTTGCCTAGTGCATTTCCCTCTTGGCTGCTGAGGTGTGGGGAAGGCCAGAAGGGAAGGTGTCCATCCCCTCTCCCTGCTCTCTGTGGTGGGCAGACACTGCAGGAAAGAGTGGGTGGAGGCAAGCAGAAGTCTTTCAGCCAGAGCTGCTGCTGCTGTTCCCTGAGTGCTGGCAAGCACAGCCTGAGCAGCCTGGTTCTCATCTGGAGCAGCTTTAGTGGGATACCAGCCTCCAAGGTGCTGATGGCAGGTTTGGGTTCCATCTAATCATCTCTGTCAGAGGTCTTCCTCTGTACATGGCAGAGGGGTTCTCTGCAGAAAGGCCCTCTGATACGGACAACTCTCCTAGGGGCTGACTCATGAAAAACTCCTCCTGGTTTGGGTTAAAAGAAGAATCTTTGCAGATACAAACACAATATCCCTGTTGATTTGGGAGGTAGGCTCTTCCCAGTAGGCTTCATTCATTTTTTCCTCTGGAAGCTGACCTGCTGTTGATTATCTATGCTTTTATCAGATTTCACCAATAAAAATAAAGGTATTACCTTTTTATAGATAGAGACAGGAGCTGTGAATTAGACCTCATTGGCTTCACCAGCCTTGTTCAGCTTATTTATTTTGGCTGAAAAAAGTCCTCTAATAACTAAGTGCAACTTCTGTCATCTTTCATCCCTTAAAGCTGGAAAAGCAGGAGCAAAGGCAGGGAGGTTCAGGAGCAGAATTGTGATTCCGTCATGTCCTTTTCATGAGCTAAAGTTTGTTTTCCATGTCTCACTTTGGGAGCTGCCCAAGCTGCCTGGATTTGTCATGACATTACCGGGGTGGGGTTTCCAGGCCCGGCAGTCCTGCCCAGGTCCTGCCCGTCCTGGCTCAACAGAGCCAGAATCTGCCCTTGGACAGGCAGGGATGGGCAGTCTTCAAACAGGACGTGCCTCTATGTCCTCCCTTATGGGCTGCCTGAGGGAGGGGTACCCGATAATCCCATATGGAAACTGTGGGTCCCCGCACCCCACCTTTGTAGGGCTGAATCAGGAAAAGGTGAATTACACTTTCCAAGCCCGGAAAAAACAGGTACTGATAAGATATTTGCCTACCAGAACAGCAGTGGCAAATATGGGCAAACGGGAACCTTTCAAAGCAGCTCCTAGTATTTTTAGCTCAGGTTGAGCAAACAGTACTCAACACTAATTTAAACCCTTCTTCCACTGTGGGGAGATTGAAGCTGTTAAAAATTATGTCTTTCGTACTAACAGAAATCTGTTTGAGGTATTAGAAATAAAAGGAAGGCTTTGAAAACCTAGGCTGTTGCAAGAGCACGACTGTACACAAAGCTTAACATGGAACCTGCCTCACAAAATTCTCCATGCACAGCCACAGGGAAAGAGGATACAGAGATTGCTTGTCACTGATTGGCAACTGTATGTTCAAGGGAGTGATAAAACTTATTTCTTAGGATTAGAGCAGTTTCAGCTGGTTTTGGGGGACAGATAGGTTTTTTTCCCCCCTTCCTTCTCTGTGTTTTGGGTAGTGACAAATGGAGTGGGATCCAAGTTGATAACTGGGTGGAAGAACAGTGGTGATCAATCATTTTAATAAAAAGTTAAGTAAGAAAATATTTGAGCCCAGGTTATTTGAGAAAAAAATGACTGCTAGCAGTGAGTATCTCTTTCAGAAGGTGAGGTTTTCCCTGGGTTAAGCACAGCAACAGGAGCCCTGCACCACACCATTTGGAAATTACCTTTGAATAAATGAAGTCTTTCCTCTGTCAGGACTGCTAGCTTGGCACAGCTCCAGGAGAGCCAAGAGCTCTACTCTTGTAAAATGATTAAATATGTATACTTTGTACTTAAACAGCAGGCAGGAAGCTTCTGCAGTCACAGTTTAGGATAGCCTTTTTCTTTTCTTTTTTTTTTCAAGGAATTTCATCCAAAGACTATCCATTAACAAGTAAATTAAGGTTTTAAAGTTGACATATCCAAGAGTTAATTTTGCATGAAGTCAGCTCTTAAACATTTCCTCTATCAGGTGAAAATGTTGCCCCTTCTCTGTCTGGCACCGCGAATTTTTCCTCTTTAGCAGATCTGCTCAGCCTCATGGAAAAAATGATTGTTCCTTTGTCTTTTTAACTCTCCATTTCTCTGTTAAAATAAATGGTTCAGAGTGGTTCAGAGGTTCATCTCTGTGCCTACCAGGGCTCCCCTGTGTGTTGTCTTGTGCAGGCAGCAGAACAAATATGCTCCTGCTTCAAAGGCATAGTGTTTCTCCATTGGAGATTAAAAGAGCATCTCTTTTAGTGGCCAGTCCTACAGGGATAAAGCAGTTTCGGCTGGCATTTTGAAGGGTCAGGAATTTTAAGCATTTCAGCAGCTGAAGAGCCCAAAGAAAGCTGCTTTCCAGGAAGTGCTCCGTATCTGCTCCTGGAGAATTGGGGTGTATCGGGCTTTTCCCATGGGGAGGAAAAAATAGAGCTGCCGCTACTCCCAGACCACATTTTTGATGTTGGCACCTGCGTTTTCAGTAGGGGGCAGTGGGGCACATGCACATTTCCTTCTTCATCATGAGGTGATTTCCAAGTTTTCTGCACTTCACATGGTTTTGTTTCCACCTCTCCAAACACAGACATCACTCCCATCAGCAGGGCTGGACGACTGGGCTCATGCTGAGGTATTTTTTTGTTTCAGGATTTCAAGGCACAGGAGCATGCAGGGGGCAAACCCTGCTTTTGAGCAGAAATCCTGTGGTGGTGGCTGTGCTTCTGACCTGCTGTGCTCTCACTGACACCCCAGTGTGTGCAAAGCTCACCTGCTCAATGAGTCAATCTTTACTCTCTCCCTCCCTGCAGGTGAGCTCCTCGGTGATGTCCGGCCCAGGAGAGAGCACCAGTCCTGAAAGCAGCAGCCTTAAATATTCAGGTCAAGATGGGCTGTACACAGGAGTCAGCCTGACCTCCACGGCCGAAGTGACAGCATCCGTGAGACAGGATCCCTGGTGTGCCCTGGCTCTGGCGTGACCTGGTGTGAGGGAAGCTGGATCCTGGCAGCCCCCAGACATCTGCACAGCTTCCTCTGTGGAGCGGTCGCAGCGGCAGTGAGAGTGCTGGCAAAGACCATTCCTCTGAAACAGTTTTTGAGCCTTGGTGGCAGAGGTGTTTTTCTACTTCTGAAAGAGGCTTTGCTGAAGCATCCGGTTCCTCATCTATGCAAGAAAAATGTAGGGAAAGCAAACGACCACCGGGGATAGCTAATGCAGCCTTACACTCTCATAAAAACCCCTTCAATACACCCCCCCCAAAAAAAACAGAAAAAAAAGAAAAAACTACAACAAAAAGAAGAGATAAACCCACACCTCATGATAGATTCCAGAAATACATCCTCGATTTACCCAGCAGCGCTGCCTTTCTGATTGTATAGTTGTTTTCACTCTCTCATCGTGCTTTCCCCTAAGAATTTGGTGGAAGTTGTCAGGGAGGGAGTAACAAAGACTTAAAACACCAGAGATAATGAGATAATGAGATACTTTTTGATGAGTCTCAGATGTGCTTACAGCTTGAGTTGATGCAGACTTCTTGCACCGAACATTTGACGTCTTCGCCCGGTCAGACCTCTCCTTCTGTGCTCTCCATCTTCGGCGTGCCTTGCTCTGCTCTTCAGAGCCCAGCTATGTCCCTGGAAGAAATCACAGCTTTTGGTACAAGTCCCACAAGGTCCAGTTGGTTAAGGAGATTTTGGGATTGGTGTTTTTTGGTTTAAAATATTTACTCACTTTTCAAGACTGCGATATAACTTTTAAAGTACACTGTGACTGAGATTTATGAAAGTCCATATTTCCTGGCTGAACTGTATAGAGTCAGTCAAAATTTGTAAACAGGGTAGCAATCAGATATTTTTCTTCCATATATACAATAATTTTTTTAAAGAAGTGCAATTTGCGTTGCAGCAATCAGTGTTAAATCATTTGCATAAGATTTAACAACGGTTTTTATACGAATGAATGAATGTAAACATTTTAACTTAATGGTACGTAAATAATTTAAAAGAAAAACTTAACTAGGCATCCTTAGGCTTTTTAGCGCAAGAAAAATGCATCCACTTTCTGTATTTCCAGTTGTTAAAGCAAGAGTTTCAAAGAACAAGCCTTCTCTCAGGAAAATCACCCTAGCCATTTGCT
Organism: Thryothorus ludovicianus; assembly: GCA_013397245.1. NCBI lineage: Eukaryota > Metazoa > Chordata > Aves > Passeriformes > Certhiidae > Thryothorus > Thryothorus ludovicianus. The sequence continues at coordinate 621,592 of VZTB01010301.1, read as the reverse complement.
CCCAAGTGTTGTACAAAAAAGCAAATGCATCCCCAAGGGGTTTTTTTGCCATTGAATAAGTGTGTGGTGGAAAGAAACAAATTACAATGAAACTTTACTACCTAACTGATACATATGTAAATACTACAGAAGATATCTAGGCATCTTGAAAATGTGGGATGCAATCTGTATAGTGTGACTGATGCATAGTTAGGTTGGTTTTCATTGGTTTTTAAGTGGGACGTCATTTGGAAAGTTATTTCATCAGAGCTTTACAAATAAAAGGGTATCATTTTAGGATTTTTTTTTTCTGTACAGTGTGCCTTTTCCTTTGTCTCCAACGCAACTGTTAAGCTACATTAAAAACTATGGAAATGTCCCTGGTACAGGTGGCATGTCTGATGGCTGCAAGGAAGGTCTCCACTTGAAGTGCCTGCTCTGCTGCACTGTTTGCTTTTTCTGCAACTCCCTTCACTACACCTTCTGATGATCTGTAAAAACCAAAGCTTCTACCGACCAACACAGGCTCCTTATGGGCACACGTGAGGTTTTTGTGATGAAAATCTGGGGAACTGAGTCCCCATGAGGACTGTTATTGTTTTGCTTGCCCTTCACACCATAGCTAAAGGGTGTCACCCATGGTTCCCTGAGTAGGCAAATACCAGAATGCTACCCATGACAGATGTAACTGCTGAGTGGCAGAGGCTTTGAGTGCCTGCTGGCATCCTCCTGTGGCCAAAGGTGAAGGGCAGCAAAAACTGAGGGCACTGCTGCTGAAAAGAGAAGAGAGGGAGTTTTAACTACTAAGGGAAGTGGAAAACCTTTTACCAGCTCTGAGAACTGGTTCTTTACATTGCTCAGTTCATTGGAGCCAGATTTATTGCCAGGTGTGATTTCCAGCTATGTCAGCAGTGCCGTTGGACTGGGAAGCCAGGATGCCAACCTCCATACCCATGGAGTGGCTGCAGTGTGTGTCTCTTTGTCTCTCTGTTCCAGACCTTCTCTTGGGGTGAACTGGGGTACCTCCTTGGCCTCCAGTGAAGCAATGCTGGCTTTCACCAGCCGAGAATCTGCCTCTTGGTTTTCCAAACCTGACAGCTGAGGCCACCTCCTTAGGTTGGAGGTGTTGTGAGGACCGTGGGATGAAGGCTGCAGCACAGCCCCAGGAGGAAAACTGATCCTAGCAAAAAGGGATCAGGCTGAGCCTTGCCTGGGGTTTGGGTTGCTGTGGCCAGCAAGGAGTGGGGATCACTCACCCTTCTTGGTTGTCATGCCATGTTCAGTGCTGTGCCACCTCATGTCTTGGCTGCCTGTGGGTTAATGTAGCCAGGTACCCCAGCCCTGCTGGCCCTGGGGCCTTGTGGGCTTGGATCTTGTGATTTACAAAAATAAATACCCATCTAAGTGCAAATTGAGCCATGCAGAGAAACACTGGGCTTAAAAAAAAAAGATGTGGACAAGAGGGTGGATATCTTTCCTCTTGAAACATCTACTGGCTAAAATGCCTTTATTTGTGATTTTACAAACGTTGGCACTTAAATGGATAAAAAAGGTGTTGCTAACCGGTGTTGCAGAGTGTTCAGCCTTAGCTAGGGCCAGCACGCTTTCTTGTTTCCCTTTTTCTTTTCCATTTCTCTTGCAGGGGTGATGTTTGGTGTGCTACTTCTGAAAGGCTTAGCACATAACCAATGCCTGCTGGGTGTGTCAGGGCTGCATTGCTCAGTTACCATAAAACAGGAGGTTTAGACCAACGTGTTCCAGTTTCAGGCTGCTGACCCAGCAATCCTCTGGTCGCTGATGTTCTTACTGGTGGCCTGTGGAAGGCCACATTGGTTTGAAACCCTGTGGCGCCTGTTTAGGAGGGCTCCTGGGAAGCCCTGCTCCCTTCTCAGCAGCACCTTAGCCCAGGGTCTGTCTTAGGGTGGCTCCTGGAGATAAGAAGTCTTGCAGGGAGCATATAAAGATGCCCTATGTGAAAACCTTCCTCTTTTATCTGCGGATGAAAATGCTCTTTTGGGTGATATCAGGAGAAACAACCCCCCTAGAAACTCCCAATATTTCATAGGGAAGGTGTTTCCAATTATTTCTTATCAGAAAAAAAAAAAAAAATCAAGAATGGAATGCTTCGCCTCCTTGGACCAGGAGTGGGGCTTTCAGGTTTTCAACCCTCTATAAGAGTCAAAAGGGTGCAGCACTATGTTGCCTTACTGAAAAGGTGCTGAGGACCACAAAGCCAGTTTCTGTATTATGATTATACATAAAAAAGACTGTGAGAATATACCTCCACACTTAGCAAAACTGCTCTCCAAATGTACTGATTGCTAGAGCTGCTACTCCTAGACAAAATAAAGGTTTCTTTTTTTTCTATAATTATTTTGCATTTTAATCCTGCTGAGCCAGCACAACTTTGTGTGAGCTGGACTTTGCTCTGGCTCTTATATTGCCAATATCACTGCTCCTGATGGATGGCCTGGCCAAAAGCTTTCCTCACTTATTACCATTTTTCTGCAGTGACAGACCTGGGCTGGGCTGTGAAAGAGCAAAGGAAGTGTTTGACCATAGGTTTTGGTTACTAGGGAGTCTGAACAAGCCAGGATGACCCCAGAGCATCTTTCTAGTACCAGAATGAAGCTTCAGAGTTGACATTTGGAGATGGAAGGAAAAGGCATATGGTCACTTGTCATGTTAGCACCTTTTCTCTGGAAAGAGTAAAAATTAAATACCAAATGTCCCTGGGTATCTGCTTCAGGGTCCCCCATCAAGCAACATTAGAAGGCTCAAATTTGCTTCAGTGGCCCTTCAAGACCAGACTGCTCCTGTCCATGTGTGTTACCCTGGCCTCCAATCTTCCCTAGTCCTAGATCCCATTTCAGTAGTATTCCTGACACCCTCACCCATAATCATATTTTCTTCTATTCAAAGTGCTTGGAATAAGATGAGGTCCCCACTATGGCTCAGAGTGGCATTTTTCAGTGTGGCAGTGAGGGTGTGTGCTGGTGTGGTATGAATGGGTGCAGCAGCTGCCAGGCTTGGGTTGGTGACCCAGGGAGCCTTGGACAGGCTGCTCAAAGGGAGTAAGGGGTGCCTGGCTGTTTCCAGAACTGCAAGTGGGCTTTGTTTCCTGTGAATGATCAGAGGGCAAAAATTTGGGTGTGAAGCAAGGAACTAAAGTAGCAGATTTTGTTTTCCTTCTGCAAAGCTAGACAAAGCTATACATCAGCTCTGTAACATTTGTCATATAGAACTTGGGTAATTTAGTGTCTGTTCCTGCACAAAAATACTGTAACTTGTGCTCCTTTCTAAGAGAAGAAGGGATTTTGGAGTGACATCCTGTCCTTGCTATTGTGAGCCTTAGTTGAGTACAGGCTGCAGAAACCCAAAACAGACTTCAACTCTTCCTGTGTGATCACAGCACCAGATCTTCCTTTATCCAGCTGTCATGAACTTCATTCCTCACAGATCCTCCAGTTCCTAAATCTGTATACACTGGACATTCCAGGGTTTTGTCAAACACACTGGATTCAGTATTAAAATATAGGGCAAGGGTTGTTGCAGTGGGCCAGTGAGAAGGAAACTGAAGGCTTGAGGAACATTTTCATGTGCCTTCTGCTCCATATGTTGCAAAAGGCTTGAGGCCTTCACTACATATTTGTAAAGTGTTTTGGAAACACTTCTTAATATTTCCTCAAAGCTATCTGATGGAAGCTGGTATCATATCTAGGAGAGGGGAGTAGAATCTCACAGAATCACAGAATCATTTAGGTTGGAAAACACCTTCAGGGTCATCAAGTCCAACCTTTGATCTGTAAATTTAGGTGCCTGGGTGGACGTGCAATCAAACAAGTGTTGCCAAAGTTGTAGCCAAAACTGCTAATGTACTCCTTGAACAAATAATCAGGAAAATAGTGAGTAGGAGTGAGGAGGCAATTTTGCTTTGGAATGCTGCATCAAGACCTGGCATCTGCATTTGCAAAGGGTGTTTAAAAATTGGTGAAGTATCTAAAGGAAGACAAAAATGTGACTGGTGTAGTAAGCCCCTTTGTGGAGAGAAAATGCTAGGTGCTAGAAGGCCTTTGACCTTGCAGAGAAAGACCTAACAAGGTCTAGAGGCTAGAAGGTAAAACTGGATTAATTAAAAAGATGATTTAACTTCATCTGAAACAATGAACATAATTAGTGATGAAAGCAATAGCAAGGGAAAAAGACTAATGCTTAATCTCTTGTTGCCTTCACAACTAAGCTGTCTGGAAGATCAGCTTTAGCTGACCGAAAGTGACTGGGCTCGGGACTGAGCATGTTGCATCTGCTGCATCATGATTTATAGGCTGGATTATTTTCCATTTGGTCTGAAACCATATTACTTATTTGGGATGAGACCCAATGCTGAGATCTTGAATTTTTGCTGTTATTAAAAAATCCATGGCACTCTTCCTGAGAGCCGTGGTAAACACTGTGGTGTTTTGACCCAGTTTCAGCATAAGTAATTCTTTTTTTTGCACATCTAAAACGTCCTACTTCCTCTCCAAAACTGTCCTGCATCTTTACTGTTTCCTGCTAAATACATCCTGAGTCCCGTAGAAGAAAAGTTTCAAAGTTGAACAAACACTATTTGAAACTCTGTCCCCTCAGAGCACAGCACAGAGACAGAGGCTGCTGAACAGCCCCTGCTCTTGGAGAAGCAGGAAGGAAACCTTCTCTGACAACGGCAGTCTGCAGGTCTTTGGTCTGTGACCTTTCAATGGTGTGAAGATCACGGCCTGAAGAAGGAACAAAGGTGTGTGGGTCACCTCACAAATGTGGCAATTAAAGAAAAAAAAGGGTAATGGGAGGTTTAGTTAGTGCACTGAACCCCAACTGGAACCCAAATTCTGCTTGTTCTTCTCATGGGAATAAATAACACTTAAAATAGTTCTGGTTTTTGTGCCTTGCTTACAGAAGACCCAGTCTTGTGGCACGAGGGGGAAGGGATGAGCTTTGCCCCTTTGGCTGGTCATGTAACTGCTCCCTTTGCAGTAGAGAGGAGCCCAAAGCACCCAGGCAGATCCTGGTGAGTGTTCCCACTCTGAAGGGGTTTTGCACAAGCTTGGCAGATGTGCCTCCCAGGAGTGTCTTTGCTGACAGGAGAGGGTGTGTGTGTTCGGCCAGGGCTCTGGGGAGGAGAGAGGGAAGGAGGCCTCGTGGAGGGGAGATCTGCCCTGCCTCAACTGCAGCATCACGAGGATCTGCTCGTGGGCAGCCTCTGCTCAAGGTGCATGAGGACCAAGAACCTGCAACTGGCCGTCTCTGAGTCTGCAAGGACTTCTGGCAAGCTGTGGATCTCCATCTTCTATGTGCATGTGCGGGCTGTGTCTTAATTTCCTTAAAATTAAATCTTTTACTCTATGTCTTTTTTCTATCATAATCCACACTTGCCTGTAATTGTTCCATTTTACCTGAATAGAAGTTCATTAAAAATGAAACAGTGGGGATGATAAGGCCCCTCTAGATCAGTGACAGAGGTGAAAAATGGTGCCTGTGACATCTGGGGACACCCACCTTTCCCAACATTGTGCACACTGTGCCTGAGTCTTTCCATGACTTGGACAAGATATAAGGCATCTCCTCTGTTCTTCACAGAGTTGATGAAGTATGTCACAAGATTAGTTTGATTAAATTTCATTTCAAACTACTAGAAACCTTTCAGCGTGAGACAGGGTCCTAAAGAAGCAATACTCCCTTCCTTATGATAAGGTGATGTTTTGTAATTTCCTGTAAATTTGACATGTCTCTTTTGTTCTTTCCAGATCAAGGCAAGAGTCTAGAGACTGAAAAATAGCATTACTGTTTTAACCAAAGGAAAAAAAAGTTGCTCAAAAGCTTGACTAATAAAATTATTATTCTTTTTGCAAGCACCAAGCGATATCTTCAAGGTTTTTTAAAAAATGTGGCTACACTCAGAATAGGCGTGGAATAATTTTACTCTGTATACTTCAGAGACTCTCAGAAAACTAAAAGACAACTTTTCAAAAAGGAATTGATAGGATTAAATATGCTCTAGGCAGAGGGAGGCCAGTGATGTCTTTAAAGTTAGAGCTCTCACTTTGTTACCCAGTCTTATGCTTTGCTCTGGGTAGTGATAAAGTTTCTGGGACTGAATGAAAGCTTTGTATAAGCAGGAAATTCAGGGAAAACAGCTTGTCTAAGTCTCCATGATCAGTTTTCAGTAAAAGTAAGAAACTTCAAATACAAACTCTGGCAGATATAGGCTTTGTAAATAAGATGCTAATGTCTTTGAATTTCTCTGTGACAGAGCTCATCAGGGAAGACACAGATAGGCACTGACAACTGCGTGCTGTCCCCTTTCTCCAGTATAACCCAGTCCTGATCCCACTGCGTGCAGTTTTCCCTTGTACAGGTAGCTAAGGATACAAGGAGCACTTGCTTCAGCATTGGGCAACAGGATCAAATCTGTCACATTGCAAAGCACTCTCTTATCTAAAGCAAAGGATTAACACTTCTGAAATGAGCCACATATAAAAAACTCGGGGAAAAACTGAAAGAAACTCATATTTCACACCAGTTAAGTACAGAGGCACTATGATATTGGTGTACACTCTACTTCTCCTGTTCCTGTTAGGCAACCTAAAAGGTGGCCAGGATGCTTCATTTCTGTTTCAATGTGCTCCACTGATGGGAGTGACACGTTAATCCTTCAGCCACACATGATTCTGAGAGATCTTACCCTTGCCTCTCTCTTCCCACAGATTTACTCTGAGATCTTTCATATCCCTCCCAGCCCCAGGTCTGCTTCTGAGACAGCTTGCACTTTGGGCCCAGAAATTCAGTTTTGAGCAAAAATGTCCCATGGAATGGAGACCAGATACTCCCTGTGGTTAAAAAAAAAAGCATGTGCTACCTAATCAGCATGGGTAGGGAGGGAGGTGAGGTATTGAGGGTCAGGTGGACCTCTACTGAAAAAAAAGGCATGGCAATGGAAGGCAGTGAGAATATATCTCTTCAGGGAGAAGACGCAGCATTAAGGACTTCTAGTTTCAGCATTAAGCTGCAGCACAAGAAAAGAGCAGGATGGACTGTAGTGTGATCAGAAGATGAAGTCTTTTCAACAGAAGCTTTGGAAGATATTTAAATTGCTGTTTTAAATTAATGAGTTGAAAGTATCTGGTTTTCAAAAAGATTCATTTTCATTACAGCCAGGCTTCTTTTACAGGAATACAAACACTTCGTAGAGCCTCTTTGGTTGAGAAAATGAATTTTTTATTACGTCTTCTATTGTAGGTTTTCTGATAGCCAACATCTTATTGGAGCTAAGGGAAATTTATAATTTGCCAAACTGCTTTGTTGCAGTAATTTTGGCATAGTCTGCTGTTGCCCTGCTTGCATCAGAGAATGCTTATCAACACCCAAAGGCATTGTGGCTACATGCTGCCCTGAAGACAACTGCCCCCAAAAGAGTCCTCCAGAAGGGCATATCCTGGCCCATAATGTCTATATGAGTTTGGGGATGTGTAGAAGAAGTGTAGCCCAGACTAAATGGATCATTTAGGAAAAACCCCTCTAAGCAGAGAGGGGGTTTAGCTCTGTAAGCAGACAAAATATAAGAACTGATGAGGGACAGCAGTGATATCTGAGCTCCCTTAATCATCTGAGCTCATTAGCCACGCCATCTTCAGCCTCATCAGCAGGTGAATGGGAGAAAGGGCAGGCCACCAACACTGTTCTTTTGGGGTGTCACCCTCAGCTGCAGGGTGGCCCCTGACACGTGAGCAGCATCTCAGCCAGCAGGCTGGGACAGTGTGCATCTGGAGAGGGTTTCCCTGGCCCTAGGGAAATGGGAGGTTCATTTTCCTGGCCGCAGATAAGATTAGATTCACTCCTCTGTTCTGTGTGTACTGTTCTGCTTCTATGAATTAAACATGCAGCTAGAGATCAGGAAAGCATCCTTCTATCAACAGATACAGAACAGATAATTGAAGGAATGAATGTGAGAATTTCATTGTTTGAAAAGCTGGGCAGTGGATTTGAGGCATGCAGTATGTTTTTAATTAGCATTATTATTTAAAGTGAGCAATACTGGATAGGCCCTTTGAGTTCTCTGATAGCATATTCATTAGCTAATCAACAGAGCTATTATTTTCCTTGAAGTATGCCCTACTTTGTCGTACTAAAGTGCACACACTGATTTACTGGTAAGGGTAATTAAAGGGCATATCATAAACACCACTGACGTCATGGAATAGTGCTCTTTAACCGTCTCTCCAGCTAACACTTCCACATGGAAAAACAGATATTGTGCAGCTGACCCTCACCTGGTTTCAAGCATTCCTTCTCCCTCTACAAGCATCTCTGCAGTTTTGTGAGCCCATGGAGGCAGAAGGTGTAGTTTTACATTTATGGTGTTCCACACCCATAAAGTATATGAATTTGAAAGTCTTTCATACACCAGCCTTTACAAAAGTCTCAATGCTGCTCAGATGCTTTGTCACAAAACAGACTTGTGCACAAGTTTCAAAGGAGAGCCTACAAATATCTAATCCATATTACTCAGAGGTAAAGCTCTGATGGGGCTTGGGAACTCCTCAGAAAATAAGAGCTTTCCACCACACATCTCTTGCACTTAGATCTTCCCCAAAAGTGGAAATAAAGGCCCTGGTGCTATATTCCTTTCAGGTTTTACATTGAAATCTAATGCATAAGAGGAAGGCCAGTGGTTTGGAAGAACTGTAGTTGAACTACAGTTCAAACATCCAAGCAGCTCTACATATGGGCTGCCTAATTTGGAGGATCTTCAGCACTGAAGTCTGAAAATCAGGGGTGTTTTTCATCCAGCTGAGCTGCTGGCTTGTAAATGCTGTAGAGGAAGGTGGGTGCACAGGTGAGCAACAGACCAGGTGGTTCCTTCTTCTCGCCTGCTTTGCCTCCTTCCTTTTTCCTCTCCTTCCCTCTTTTTCTCCCTCTATGCCTCTGTTTCATCCTGTGTATTTTGATTTGCTTCTTCCCAGCTACAGGTCTGTCACCCATATATTTCTGGGCAATTGAGAGATCAGAAAATCTTTAAATCCCCAGCATTGAAAAAAATAACTTCCTGATCTTTTTCCACCCCATTTATTAGATCCTTCAGTATAAGAAAGTTGTGTCTGTCTTTACTGAAGTTCATTTAATGATATCATTCCTGATAGCAGCAATAAGTAGGTCAGAAAAATAGAATGGGTAATCATCTTTCACTCTTGGAAATGAAAGAAGCAAAAAAAAAAATATACCAATAAGAAACAAAATGCAAACCACTTTATTTTAGAACATGGCTAAATATTTTTATATTTCAAAGGTTTATATTCCTGTTTATCTTACAGATGCCTGTTTCCAGTGCAGATGACTGGCTTAATTTGTAATTTAAAGCAATGGCCAAAGTTCTGCTCTGATTATGAATTACTCACTTAAATGAGTGTTTGCTCTTGGTTCAAATGAAAATTACCAAGCACAATGGGATAAGCCCACTTGTCCAGCCAGGGTGCTGTCATGTTTTCCTATTACTTTTGAGCTGGAAAGTGCCTGTCCTCCCTCCACAGCTCAGACATACAGTGGGGTTTATTATCCCCATTTTATGGATCAACAGGGATTTAGAAAGCCTCTGCAGTTTTCCTAAAATTTCACAGGAGTCATTCACAGACAATACATTTACTGAGTACCGTCCAGATCCTGGGCAATGTCCCAGCTGGGGACTCTTGGAGTATCTGACCAATGCCAGGACACAGGCAGTGGTGTGTGTGTGTGATAGCTCCTGTTAGTGACTACATGGCACGACATGGTTTTGGGTGGGATCACCTAGCATTTTCCCAGCTGTTGCCCCTGGTTAGGGAAAAACTGCTGAGCCAGGGACTGCTCCTGGTTTGGATTGTTGCCCTCCTGCTCGGGAGAGCGAGATCTTAGCCAGAGGGACATAGGATGTGCTTTGCAGTGCTCCTCCTTTAACTGTTCCCTGGCCCATTTTATTTCCCAGCATAGGTACAGCCACTTGGCATGTATTTGTGGTTTGTGTTTGTCTGTTGGCACGGAAGTGACATATTTCAAGACTGGTTGGTGAAGAAAGAAGAGGAAACATGATATGAAATGTGGATGAGTCTTATGTGACCCTGAGCCAAGCCCTGCCTCAAGACTGGGGATATGTTTTCATGAAGGAACGTGATTCTCTGCCCATGCAGTGTCAGCACAAAGCAGAGATAGGCCCCAACACGTGACTCTTTAGTGACTAGTTTGAATGGAAATGTGTGATTTCTGAACAGATTTATTGTGCAAGCAAAAATGTATTTGCTAAAGATTACAGCAGTGTGTTTGCTCTGAATGCTGAGCCTAGGAAAAAGAGACTGCCCTGTGTGACTTTTCATAGCACAGTGAAGTAAGGTCCATGGTGTCAAATACCTGCTTTAACTTTGTTAGCCCTGTCCCATGGTCTGCAGTGCAGGGATCTGGCAATGGAAGCAGAGTAGAGCTGGGGATGCAGAGACCACTCTGGCTCAGGCTCCAGCTCCTGCACCCCCTGTGGATGTGGGTGATAGACTTATTTACCACTCACATAGCTTCAAGGTCTGTGCCAGCAGTGGAACCTACATGCCCATTGTTCCCTGACCTTGCCAAAACCCTTTTCTGCTTGTGTGTGGGGACATCACGGAGCTCTTTGGCCCACTGGGGTCCCTGGAGTCTTTCCCCCACCTGCCTCCAGCTTCTTTCTGCCACCTCCTTCTCAGGGTATCAGGAACCCAGCAGCCTCAGCCTTGGACCTCTAATTAGTCATTATTGCTTCAGATAGCCAATATTATTACGTTTATGTTAGTGGTATCACGTTGTATCATTGCATAGCTGGAAGGTTTGTGGAGGAGTTGGAACTGTGATTCTGCCACTGTGACCATTACCCCTGAAGTGCAGCAGCTGAGGAGCTGGGTCCCTTCCCCTTCAGAGCTATTTTTCAGGGTGGGTTCATGAGCATTTCCATTGAAGATAACTCATAGGCCACATAGTTTAGCAGGTAACCAACTCTCCTGGTCTGAGTGTTCTGGGATTTGGAACCACATGGATGGGGACAGGGGTGTCTCAGGCTTTTTGATGAAGGAAAGTGGATGCAGAGTGCTATCTGGGGAATTCCACAAGTCTAAATCCACTCTTTTTCTTTAATCTTTTTGAAAAAAATTAAAGCACTCCAGTGACTGATCAGCAACACATAAACCTCATTTGGTTTGGAACTGAGATTCAGACAGACTTGTAGACAAAAATTAAAAAATGTAATCTTATAGGCATACCCAGGGTCAGCTGATAAAAAAAAATTCTTCTGCCAGTGTATTGAATTCAGTTACCAGTTACCAGTTCCATCACTCAGTTTCCCTGGCAGAAACATTCCTGGGACTTTCTTTCTACTGATACTCTGCTGCACTGTTTGGAAATAGAAACACAGCCAACTGGCAAGTTATCTTGGAGTTGTCCTTGTGTAAAGGAAAATGGGTCTTGATTTGGTCTGGAAGTCTGCTAACATTTGCTGCCATGGCATTTTTGCCAGTCTTCATGACGCCAGCGTATGGAGGAATGCTGCAGCACATGTATTTGAGGGGGTTTGTTTAGTGTGAGGGTGTCTGTAGGAGGAGTAGTTTCCTGGAAGGAACAAGTGGAGTGGCTGACCTTGCACTGATTCTGCTGACAGTTCCTGCTTGAAATAAGGTTGTCACGGTCTAGTGCAACATCACTCACCTCCAGTCAGGGAGTTTCAAACTGTCAGGAGACACAAAAGAGCTATATAAGGAGTAACACATCCACAGACATCCCTCTGCACCAAACATCTGAGCATATGAAGGCTCTGAAGGAACTCAGCTCCAGACTGAAGGTTGCAGTCAGTTTATAAAAGAAGTCTCTCAGCTCTGCACATCTTCAGCCGTCAGAATTCAAATCTAGTTCTGGATCCCAAGTCAAATTAAAGGAAAGAAAATGGAAAATATCCTGAAACAAGAATCAAAATTGTCTCCAAAGTACTTGTTTTGCAAGGCCAGCAGGAGCAGCATCTGCGTAACCATTACTTAAAAATATGAAAATTGAAAAGCATTGTTGAAAACTGATTTAAGGGGTTGGGCATATTCAGGTGCAAGGCAGGAGATTGAATGTTCTGCCTCTTTGCCCTGCTCATACTTTATGCCTTGGAAACCTACCTATGTCCTGCCTGTTAATGAACATCTGCTTTTGATTGTCACAAACCCATATATTTCAGTAAAATAAACATACCTGATCTCCACTTGGGAAAGAGCCTATTGTTTCTGCTGTGCCAGGTTCAAATATTGCTTTTAAATCAGAGATGGATTTTTTTTTCTCACTTGCCTAATAGTTACCTCTAAGTGCTAAATGACTCCATCAGGAATTATGCTTCTGTGTTTGGACTAGCTACAGGACATGAGCTGAAATGTTGCCTTTTCTTAGGTGTCTGATGGGTCCTCTGTTGAAGGACTATCTCATGTTGGTATTAGAAAATAAATATATCTTTCCAAAGCTAATTCTCTGTTAGTCGAGCTGAAGACTGGACTAAATGCTAATGACAACAACAAAACATGGCCTTACCCAAGTCTGTTCATCTTATCTGGTAGCTCTGAGCTACTGTCTTTTTAGAAGACAAGATGCTTGCTACCATTGTGGCTGTCTATCAGTTTGTGTGACTTCATGCCTGACAAGGGCTCCAGAAACCTTCAGGATAAACAAACAGGGTAAGAAAAATATATGTGCAGTCAACCATGAAAGCTGTACAGGGCTGGAGCTCCCAGTTCCTCAGAACAGACAGACCTTGACATGTCACGACACGGTGTTTGCTGCTTGGTGACCTGCCAATCTTATCCTACAGTATGCAAATCACTATTTCTACATGGGAGAAATCAACATCTATATGTTTCACGTTGATTATTGGACTATATGATCATGACCATTTTTATAATGATTTTGGTCTTACCTTAAAACAGCACTACAAGAAGCTGAGGTTCCTCACCTTCACATTTTCAGTCTTTGTTTCAAGTAGATTCTGCAATTAGTTGTGAAGTAAAGGGAGTAGGAGTGATATTCTACTTGAGCAAGTCAAAGGTTCAAGATTTAATCCTGCTTATTTATGTGTTTTTTATGTCCTACCTAGATGGCAAAAAAAGCATTTAGCAGTTTAGTTGTAGGGAAAACATCTGTATAAATGTAGTGGTTGAAACCAAATACCCTTCTACTCCAATACTCTGTTTATAAAACTGTTTACAAAAAACTGGCTACATGCTTGGGAAGCATGAGATCAGGACACATAGATATAATTTCCTTACAGTCCCTTGTACACAGACCATTTTCAGCTCAGAATGTTTTGGACTTTCCTAGATGTCACAGTTTGTTTATCTAGTAGTTTGCGACGGATCTCTTGTCCAGAACTTGTCCTGTTCCTTCCTGCTGCACAGGTAGCTGCACCTCCTGCAAGGACCAACATTCCTTTTGGCTTGCTTTGAGCCCTGATCCTATTTGCTTTATTTGATGGTCCCTGAGCCATCTTTTGAAGATGCTCTGGACAGCTGATCCTTCTCAAGTCACTTCTGCTGATGAGTGTCTCTAATGTCTCAAAACCTGGACCCTCCAAGAGCACATGGTCCCCATCAAGTTGACATTGCTTCTTGCTATTTGAGAGGAGTGTGGTTGCCCACATGCAGTATTTTGCCATCAAAGGCCATGTTCATCTCGGGACAATTAGTTGGGAGAAAACGGATAGAAGTTGTTCAGTCCATAAGGAAGCCTGTACTGCAGAACAGGCCTGTTTGTGCACAGCAAGCCTCTCAGTGACATCCAAAATCATCAAGTCAAGGGCACAAGTATAATGGGACTGTTCTACACCCTGAACCTGCCCAAAGGCACAGGCTGAAGAGAGCCGTTGGCCAAGGGCATGCCACAGCTCATAAGGAACATGTTCACCCTATTCCTGGACACAGGGCCAGCTGAAAAAAGAGGATTTCTCCAGTATTCCAAAGTATCTCCTGATATGTCTGGTTGGGAAAAAATATGTTTTGGGAGTTACTTTCAACCCTTTCTGCTGTACATTTCCTTCTTGGCTTGCTGCTCACCAGTCTGTCCTCACAGGAAGTTTCTGTTTTGCTAAAGTTAATGCATGGCTTTCTCCAGGCAAATATCTCCAATTTCCTAGGTATTGGAGGGTTCTTCACTCACATCTCAAAGCTAGGCCAAATTCAGGCCAAATCTGTGCTCAGATGGGCATTCTTCCACTCCTTTGAGTTTCCACTCAAAGACAGTCCATTGTGCATAATTTATTTTTTTCTTTTTCTTTTGCCCTTCTCAAGCATCCAAAAACCAATCATGGTTCATGCATAATGATCATGCAGCTGCAAGAACAGAGGGACTGTGGAGTGGGTAGTGAGGGAATAGCTGCCATTACTGTATTCTCAGCAACTGAGAATACTTCACAGAATGAATCAGTGAACTATGATCTCACATTTCACATTTCTCATGTGAGCAGCATCAGGGAAAGGCTAGAACAGCAGCAGCCCTCACCGTCCCCTGCCCCCAAAGGCAAACGAACCATTAATGGTGCAGTAAAGCAGCAGAGCAAAGGTGTGTTTGCTGCACAAGGCTGGTCTCATAAAACTGAACTTTGCCCAAGACTCGAACAAAATTGTAAGAAAGTCACAGTCAATAATTAAGGACATATTTTTTATAAAGAAAAGTTATTTATGACCTTCATCTGGCATTTTACAAAGTTTTAATTTTGTTACACAACATCCATTCCTTTCATGCTTTGGAAGGAGAGATGTCAGGGCATTAGCAATAACCACATTATTTTTTATGCTTACTTGTTATTGAACTACCTTCTCCTCTTTAAAGTGTTTTATGGTCAAGTTACTCTATTTGCATAATTACTGCCACATCACCAGTCAATCAATTTTATGTGTTTCTCTCCTAAACCAATCTAAAATATGATACGTATATAAAAACATCACCCATGATTATACAGACTTCACATTTATTATTGCTTCAGGTCAAAGATATGTGATAACATTACCTTCTGTTATTTCCCCCTCCCTTCCCACTTCTTTAATGCACAACTTTGAACATTTCCTTTAGTATTGTTTATCAGCAATTTTATTTTTCTCTAAATGGGAGACAAAAGAAAATAAGCAATAGAGCTAGTCAAAACAAAGCAAGTAACTACCACAGGCAGCTATGAGGATTGCTCATTTTTACAAGCATGTGGAATCACAAGCAACTGTACACACTGATAGACTTGTCACACAGATATCTGAAGGAAAGACAAAAGTATTCTTACTTTTGGGGTAAATTCCAGACTTGAAAATAAGTGGTTCCAATGGAACCTGGGATCCTGTAACAGCTGAAGCCTGATGGTTCTATTTCACACCTTGGTGAAATATATGAAAAAAAAGAGAACCCATCCTCAAGTTAGATGGCGTGACTGACATAAGTGTCATCAGAAGCCAAGATGAACGAATTCCATTCTGCTTTTTATATAGCAGTTACACAGTGTTGCACAATTTGTTGCTGTTATAAGTTACACTGGTTGAATCTTGCCACCAGTCCATGTAAAAGGAGAAAATTCAGAGATACTAAAAGTCATTTATAATGAGAAAAAGCACTTGATTTCTTCATGGCAGGAGTTAGCTTCCAGTTATGAATTATCATAGAGTAAACAATCTGATATGTTCTTCAAAAATTTTTTGCTGATCCTTGCTAATATTCCATCCAAGGTACACCACAACGGACTTGACTTTTCATCTTTCTTACTGAAGACTTACTGAGTGTAAAAATCACTTCTGAACATTTGAAGGAAAAATGAAAAACTATCTTGTTTCCTGCAAAAAGTAAAATATAACAGTAAGCATACTTATCAAAATTCTCGGCTCCAGAAGATCCCAAACAGAGCCAAAAAATATGTAATATCTCACTTCTGCTGACAACTAATTTATCTTGTTCCCCTCAGTGTCCAAAGTATCAGTGTTGTGTTTTTGTGTTTAGATTCAAATTTTAATGGACCAGAGCATAATGGTTTGAAGTAAATGGCAAAATTCCCACTTTTTTCCAAGAAACAAGAATTTACATCTGCTTCAATAAAAGGTTTCTTGGTTCTCACTACCCTGGTCTGGGTGGTGTAATCCTCTGTTTCTATGTGCTCTACTTTAGCTCATTGTTGATCCAAACTCTGCTATTTGCATGCTGCTAGGAAATAATCCAGTGTGCTTTTAATTGGAAAACTCTAGAAGCAACTGGAAGGTGAGCTGATTGCTATTTGTGGTTTTAAAGTAAGTTCTTCATTGCTGACGAAATCTTTATAGGCAAATAGCGGTTTCTTTCAAGGAGCTTTCATGGCAGCTGTTGACAGCTTCCTTCAGAAAAGCCAAGCTTCACCACTCTACAAATAATGTGTTCAGTCTTATCCTGACAGGGACAACATTATCAACAAGCTCCTGTCTTCTGCTTGATAAAAAGGGCTTAATAAAGCAGCCTTTGTAAAAAACATACTGTGACAAAAGCAGCATGCAGGCAAAGACAAGGTAGATCATTTGACTAACTCATATTGGGCAAAAATTTGGGGTAGATGCTTGTAGGTAGATGCTGATCTAGGGATGACCCTGCTTGAGCTGAGGGATTGGACAAGGTGACCTCTAAAAGTACTGTTGTGGTTTAGCCCCAGCCAGCAAATAAGCACCACACGGGTGCTCACTCACTTTCCACCCATCAGGACGAGTGGGAGGAGAATTGGAAGGGTAAAAGTGAGAAAACTTGTGGGTTGAGATGAAAGCAACTTAACAATAATAATATTACTACTAATAATAATACAACAACAGCAATTATATAGTGAAAAGGAAGATAAATAAAAAAAAATTAAAAATAGTGAGAGTGAAATAAACCATTAAAAAGACAAGTCATGGAAATGAAAAACAACTGGTCACCACCAATCAACCGACCATCCAGCCTCCAAGCAGCTGCCCCTGGTCAACTATCCCCTCCAGCAGTAAGTTAAGCATGACACCATAGGGTCTGTGATACCCCTCTGGTCAGCTGGGGTCAGCTGTCCAGGATGTGTCCCCTCCCTTCTTGTGCACCCCCAGTCTTCTCACTGGTGGGGTGGGGTGAGGAGAAGAAAAGGCCCTGAGGCTGTTTAAGTGCTGCTTGGCAACAACAGAAACTTCTCTGAATTATCAATGCCATTTCCAGCACAAATCCAAACTCCTCTTCCCTATTAGCTACAATGAAGAAAATGAACCCTGCCCCAAACCCTTGGTTGCTTCCAACCTCTACCATTCTGTGACTCTGCAAGTACTTAATCCAAGAGAAACCTTGGATTAAGTAGAGAAACTACCTTCCCAGTCAAGCCATATGTTTTTTCCTCTTCTCCAAGCAGTGTTTCCTACCACCTACCAAACCTGCAAGTGATTCCAGTGCTTTCACAGCCCTTCCTGTATCCTGACAGTGTGCTCATGTGGTTGTCCCTGAAAGGCTGGGGTATCATACACTTCTCTGTGCACATATAGCAATGTTCAAACACAAAAAACATGTAGTGCAAAGCCTAATTCCTCTGGCCAGTATTTTCCAAGCATAACAGAAGTTCCTCTGCTCTGTTGAGCCAGAATCTCTTAGGCTCCAGGGTGCTTTTTAGGAGTACTCTTTCTGGAGGGCTGAGCAAGAAACTGCATTAAGAGGCTGTAACTCTGTACTTCTCAGAGCTGTGGGCTTGGTCTCCTCAGGAGAGAATCCTTGATTCAGGAATTCACTTCCCCCTTCCTGTGAGAAACCCTGGGTTTGTTGACTTTCCCAACACATTGCACAGGCTATCTATTTACTCAGGCTTTTTCTGAATGGGTGGGTTTCATGTGGAGGATCTTTGACATTTCCTTGTGCTTGCATTTCTTTGAAAGACATCCTTTTAAATGCTTACATGTTTCCAGGCTTAACTACTTGTCCCTTATGACTCCTAAAAACTCGTAGATGGACTAAGACAAAAAAAAAAAAAAAAGAAAATTACTTTCCTCCCCACACAAGCCTCTGTACCAGTTCTTTAGCAATTAAGGGAGGAAACCAGACTTCCTCCTTCTCAGTGATGCCAGACGTTGCTGTCCCAGTCCTTGGCAGTGCTGGTGCAGGAAGTGTCCCTCATCCTCAGGCACTCACATCCTTACAGTCTGAGGAGGAGCTGGCAGATGAGTGCAGCAGGGCCAGCCTTACCAGCAGGAACAATCTCCTGTGGAGCACTTTGGAGATCAAAAAGGATGTGCTGTTATTAGCTGGGGTCTCCACCAGCTGCAGCAGGACAACAGGGGCCAAGGCAGCACCAATCCTCCTGCTCAGGGAGGGGAGGGAGGAAGGATGAAGGGAGCAGGGAAAGGGAGAGTTTTGGACTGAGTTGATAGCAAAATAAAATATTTTTTGAGTTGTAAATCTATTAGATAAACTAATCTCAGGCTTTATGAGATTCCAGATGAAATGCAGGAATATGCCAAGCTTCTCGTTTTTACTTCCAAATGTTGAGTTAATTTGGATCCAATCTGAGCCAAATTTCGCCTTAGTGTAAGCAGGTGCAACTTCACTGGATTGAACAGAGTTACACCCATTTACAACAGGGATGGACTTGTCCTGAAGTGATTTAAATAGGGCAGAAAGGAGCACACATGTTTCCAGTGTTTCATCTTTGAACCGTGAGATACATGAACTGAAAAAAAATGTGTTCTCAGTCTCTCTCACACAAATTTGTGGCCTAGTGGAAGGCTCTATTTAAACACAAGAGCTTATTATCTTCCCTTCTTTTGTTCATTTGTTGCCACATTCATCCTCTTTCTTTTCTTCCTCATCCTTGCTTTTAATCCTGTAATTAATATGGTCTATTTTTTTGCAAAAGATATACCACAATTGTGAGTAAGGATTTTATTTTTAAATTCACATTACCTAGATGTTATCTCATTTCCTTCAGATTTCAGTCTAATTAGATAGTAAAATAATACCTAATTTGTAATTTTTACTGCAATTTTCGTGGGCATAGTGTTTTCTCTGTTCACTGTATTATTTAAAATAGAAAGAAAATTATAATGTTGGGAAATACATGCCTCCCACCAAAACCAGTGACTGTTACTTGCTTCCCTGCACATTTAATAGTAAGGTTAAACATAGAAAGCAATCTTGTGTGTAGAAGATAATAAATGATACATTGATTTGACACCACTACTCCTTTTTAAGACAGGTAATAAGCATATAACCACAGATATAGTGAAAAGCAGTGTAGATACAACTGTTTTCTTGAGGGGTTTGGGGAGGGAGAAGAGTATCTGTTGACTAATTATCTCCGTTTTGAAGCTTTTTGTCTGTCTCCCACTTGGGATATTCTCATCCATAGCACACTGGCCACTCACTGAACCACTGGCCCTTTGGCACACATGAGAGGCAGGATGGCAGGATGGGTGGATGACAGGATGGGTGGATGACAGGATGGCTGGATGGCTGGAAGGCTGGATGGCAGGATGGCAGGATGGCAGGATGGTAGGATGGCAGGATGGGCGGATGGTAGGATGGCAGGATGGCAGGATGGCAGGATGGTAGGATGGCAGGATGGCAGGATGGCAGGATGGCAGGATGGCAGGATGGCAGGATGGCAGGATGGTAGGATAGCAGGACAGCAATTGCTGCCCAAGGCGTGCAGGAGAGCCTCCGATCCCATGTGGTTCTCACAGATACAGCAGCAGCTCTGGGGGCAGCTCTGGCTGCTTCTGGAGGTCGGCACCACCTGGCTTTTATTGTCCAGCCCAGATATTCCCAGCTCACAGCCCCTGACTCTCTCCGTGGCCCTTGGGTGCGTGCAGGACGGCTGTGCGTTATCCGCTTCCTTCCTCCATTGCCCCCTGCCATGACACAGCTGAGGGAGCCCCACAGTCCCATTAAGGAAGGAAGCCACTAACCTGCTGCCCTCTGCCTTTGTGGGAAACACTCTCTGAGCCTTAAATGGCCTCTTTCGTGCAAGGGGGTAGTGAAAACAAAAGTCCATGCATTAGGTTGCCTATTTGTGCCTGGTAGCATGTCCTGACCAGGTCAGCTATTTGATTGAGTGACAATTTTTCCCATTTCAGCATGCCTGGGAGGAGCCCAGAAGTGTTCAGCATCACAGTCACGGTGCCAGCAGATCTCTCCCTCCCAGTCATCGGTGCACCCTGGGACAAACACCTGGGTGCTCCAACATCAGGATAATTACACAGGGCAGGTCTTTCACCAGTGCTTGGCTCAGCACTTCACCAAGACTGATGAAGATGCAACTGCACCTGAGCATCAGCTCTGAGTTTACCCAGAGGAAAGAGAAAGACACACTGTCCCATGGGGATGGAGGGCTGTGTGAGCTGAGACACTTTCTCTGCTCTGAGGTCTCCTGTGGCTCAGCTGACCCAGGCACTGCAAGCCTGGCCACCAGTAACAAGGCTGGCCACTCCAGTCCTACCCACTTCTCCAGACAGCACAGCTGTCTAGGGATCTGGCTGGGTGAGAGTCAAACATCTTCAGAGCTTTCAGAGGACACTCACTGTTAAGCAGTGAGTCCTTAACAGCCAGGAAAATAGGAACCTTCATAAAGATGCATATGAGAACATCTTCTTGATGTTCCCATATGACAAGATGCTGTGTTCACACTGTAAATCCAGTAATTTATTCTCCTTAAATTTCAAGTGATACAGACAAAGCAATATAGATAGAGGTTCCAGTGTCCCTGAACTCACAGCAGCCTTTTTAGCAACAATAGCAGCTTTGGCTGCAGAAGGCACTTTAGGTTCAGGCCTGGAGGATGTTAAGCCTCATCTTGCACTTCCCCTTCAGCCATCCCTTTTGTTACTCAGGTTAATATTCTTGGCTAGAGCAGCTTATGCTGAAGGAAAAGGAACAAACATTTAGTCTTTTAAATGATCAGCCCTATAGCTGCTTTTTCTCTACCCCTGCAAAAATTTTACCTAGTCTGCGTTCAGCTTAGGACTTAAAAGGATTCCTGTCTCAGGCACAAATGGATCAACAGGCTCTTGGACTTCAGAAAGACAAATCTGTGCATATGCTATATCAAAACAGCAGTTAACATGAAGAAAGATAGAAAAAAACCCCAAAAGTTACAATCTCTAGGTTTTCTTGCCATAAATTTAATACATTTGAAAGAATAAAAATTTGCAAGGGGCTGGGCAGGTATTCAGAATATGATATTTATCTGCTACCAAACTCCTTCAGGATAAGTTTTCTTAACAGAGTTGGTTGGTGGTTGGTGGTTTCTGGTTTTGTTTTGTTGGGTTTTTTGTTGCTT